>JAUPMG010096304.1:0-12418 GCA_031762675.1 Pachysandra terminalis
CAGCTGTGAACTACCCCGGGTCGGGTGGACCCCAGATAGATCGGGTAAATAGGAGTCGCCACCACTCATTGAGTTCGAGTGTGAATGGTCACCCATGGGTTGGTCTTTTATAAATAAGATTAAATATAGTCTGACCAGATTGGGTAGGGAGGTTTAGTTAAGAGAGGAGGAAAGTGTTAGGCACCCACTCTCTTCCGGTTTAACCGGTTACCAAGTTTAATTCTATTTGACCAATTTAACTAGAATCCTAATATAATAAAATAAACCTAGAAAGTCTCTAAAAGAAAAATCTAAGAACCTAAAAATAAAATGCCTAAATCTCTAAATATCAAATATCCTAGGATAGAAAAAACCTAAGATAAAAAAACATCTAAAAAAACTAAAAATTAAGAATCCTATAATCTAAGGATCTCAAAACTTGTCTAATCCTAAATAATTAAGTTTAAAAAGCTTAATCTCAAAAAATAATAATAATAATAATGTAAGAAACCCTAAAAATACCTAAGTGAATAATTAACCTTATCAAAATAATGAAATACATCCAATTAAATAAAAATCCTAAAACAATAAAATCCAGAAATACCTAAATAAATAAAAGTAAAATTAAAAGAAAAAAAATCCTGAATCGAAATCCATATCTAAGTTCCTAAAACCTAAGAATATTAAAATGAAACTAATCCTAATCCTTCTACACTAATAATAGGAAATAAACAACTTAATGATGAAATTAAATTCTCTAAGATTTTAGAAGATAAGCCAAAAATACCCATAAAAATTGATCAAAATCCATTCAAACTAAGATTATTAGAACAATGGACTAATGATATTTAAAAATAAAACTATCCATAATATGCTTTCAATACATCACTAATCACCATGATAAATAAAAAAAATATATATAAACGAAAATTTTAAATACCTATAGCAACTAGCAGCCGAATCTCACAATTTTGCATTTAGAACTTCCTTTGGACTTGAGCTTGGACAATTGCAGGTTCTTTTTTGTTTGTTTGTGGCTTGATCTCAGGTTGGAAGAATAAGAACACAAGGAGTTTGGCGTGGCTGTGCTTGGCCGGACTGATCAGAACATGGGCTTGGTTTTGGCCGCAGAACAGGGGACAAACGAAGAGCAGATAGGACGTGGCTGGAAGTGACCGAACAACAGCTGGTTTGGCCTGAGAAGTTGGCTGAACAGAGGCTGGTATTGGCTGGCTGAACTGGGCTGGTATTGGCATGAAAAGTTAGCAGAACAGAGGATGTTTTGGCCGGCTGAACTAGGCTGGTATTGGCCTGAAAAGTTGGCTGAATAGAGGATGTTTTAGCCGGCTGAACTGGGATAGAGGAGGGGTTGATTTCAGACGTTGGTTTTCACTGGAGAATGGGGCTGACCAGAGCTGGTTTTTTGACTGAAAATAGTGGCTGAAAATGGATTAAAACAGGGGCTGTTTATGCAGAGAAACAGGGGTTGTTTTGGGGCTAGTTTGTGGCCTGAAAATGGATCAAAACAGAGGCTAAAATGGATCAAAACAGGGGCTGTTTTGGCAGAGAAACAGGGGTTGTTTTGGGGCTATTTGTTTGCAGAGAAACAAGGGCTGTTTTGGTGCTGTTTTTTTTTTTTGCAGGGAAACAGGGGCTGAACAGAGGCTGAAATGGGCTGGATGAACGGTGGGTGGTTTGGCTAGATAACAGGGGGCAGAGGAGGGGCTGAGAAGTTGGCTGACGAGAGGCTATTGGGTTCGTGCAATGCCGGACGAACAAGGACTAACAGTGGCTGTTTTGGCTGAACTTCTAGTGGACGAAAAGTGAGTGGTTTTCGCAGTATTTCTTCTCCAAAAATCCTCCTCCCCTTCTTTGCATCCGATGTCCCCTTTTAATAGCCAAAATTTACATTAATGTTAATCTTAAATCCTAATTCAAATCAACCTCAACATCCATCCCAATCCCCTTATCTCTTGATTTCAAAGAGTTTTTTTCTCTCTCTCTCTCTCTCTTCCGTGAAAACACAAAGCTCCGTGAGGAAGAAGAAGACCACTTCTTAATTTCATTTCACCCCTCTTTTCCTCTAATATCACAAACTTCTCCTTTTCTTTTCATTCTTTGAAATCTATCCTAAACAATCTAAGTCTAAGTCTAATCCTGATTTAATCCTAATCCAAATCTTAGTTTAATTCTAATCCTAATTTTATTTCAGTTAACCTAATCTAATCTTCTAATCAAAATTAATTCAACCTAATCTTCAAGAATATTTTAAAACAAATCCTAGTCTAATTACAATTAATCTAATCTTATCTTTTTCTTTTTTTCTTTTTTTTTATTATTTGAAACCCATTTTAAGAATATTTACCAAAAATACCCCTTTCACTACCAATCTCAGATTTTGAAAAAATTACAACCATTGGAAGGATTTCTCATGAAAAGATCAAATCCAGAGTCGAAATATTTTTCCGATTTCCAGAAGTCCCAATTTTGATCCAAAATAACATTAGGGGTAAAACCGTCATTTTTCATTAGAATCTCAAAACTAGGTGATAATATACTCGTTGGAATGTGTTTTCAGCCTAGAATTTAATTATACTACCAGAAATGGATTTTGGGGAACGACGAAGTGCATGGGATCCATTAAGGGTATTTTGGTAATTTCATTGATTTTTTGGGATTTCAAGGAGAATTTTGGCTCAAATGGATTTGAGATTGAAATTGGGAGGGAAAAAGGTGCCAAGCTCAAGCCTCCAGAATCTGCAAAGATCAAAAAACAATTATTTTTCGTGTAAATTGGGGTGTCTACAAGGAGAAGAGGGAGTTTAGATATCGTTTTGCTGCAGAAGAAGAGAGATAAAAAGGCTGAGAGAGGACTTGTGGATGATCCCTCATTGCTGAAATTTGCCGAGAAAGGGTTAACAAAAATGTAGGATTCCATTGTTCTCCTTCTATCTATTTCCATACGAGTATAGTGAAGAGATATGTGTATGAATTATGAGTTAGATGTATCATGGATGAAAGATCATGAGAATGAATGCGAGAATAGTTTCAGATGTATAGGTTTATGTGTTTATTAACATGAATGCTTATTCTATGAAAAATATGATGATCATGTGACCTAACACTTTGTTTTATGCCTATATGTATGCTTTAATGTGTGGTATGCTAGTAATGATGAAATTAACATGAAAGTTGTGATTCTAGTTGTTTGATTTGTATTTTATTTTGAAATATGAAGTGTACGAATAAGTGTGATTTTTGGTGAATTTATGGGGATTTTACGAATTTTGGTCGAGTTGGGGGTAGAACCTGAGGTTGGCTGAAAATCACTGAAACGGAAAAAGTTACTAGAGAAGGGACCGAAGAAGAGGGGAGATTGAAGGGGGGAGCGAGGGGTTCGGTCGACCCTACCCAGGGACCGAAGCCCAATGAGTTCCAATTTTTGTGGAGAGCTGGGTCTCTACCTAGTGAGGTTGTGTGTGGTTTTGGTCTTTCATAATAAAGTACATATGGGGATTTGTGCATCAATGATCTTGATTATTTAGTTTTATGTAAGGACCTAAATCCACTAAAAGGATGTTTATTTAATTAATTAGAACTCTAAGGGTTGTTTTAAGAGTAATAACTTGATTTGGGAGTTTTAGTGTAATTAATATGCAAATGGGATTAAATAAGTTATTTCTAGAAATAAAATTTGAATCTGTATGAATCCCTTCGTACGTGGGATCGTGGGCTGGTAATGAAAGGAGAAGTGGGGATGTTTCCGTACGCACTTCCCACACTTTCTCTATAACTCTAGAACAATTTTGGAGATTGGCTAAGTTTTGAGAAGTGAAATTGAGAGAGAAAAAGAGAGAGAGACCTTAGATTTAGAACCCTAAGCCCTAGCTTTTTCCCTTGTAGTGGAAAGAAAGAAGAATAGAAGAAGAGAAGGAAGGAAGAAGAGAAGAGGAAGAACAATCTAATTCCTATCACTAATCACAAGTAAAGGTAAGATAAATCTTAATGTATAGTTCTCTTATGGCACTATGTTGATTTCTTTTACATTCACATTGATTTTAAGCATGATTAATCTTGGTTATGATCATTTTGATTTCAATGCATGTTGATCTTAACTCTTGTGTAAAATGATGTTTAGCATGGGTTAAATTGTGTAATATGGATGATATGATGATTATGGAACATATGAATAGATGATAGTTGAAATTGGTATCAAAAGTTGGGTTCCCACGGCAGGAACCAGTACACCGGTGAGCCTGCCGACAGGGATTAAAAATGCACAGTAGAGTCCCCACCAGCAGGCACCGGTACACCGTTGAGCTTGTCGATAGGGACTTTTTCAGGCAAAAGTGACCCATCGGTAGGCACCGGTACACCGGTGAGCTTACCGATGGATCCTCAGTGTGGAATTTTGTGGATTTGAATTGGGAATTATGCCTTTTGACTTGGGGCATGATCCATGGATCAAATCTTGATCTGAAGGCTTGAGCCTACCTGCGGGGAATCACTTTGTTGTTCCATATGGTTGATATCCACCATTTCACTTTTGAGTTGACCATATATTGGGGTTGAGACTCCTTTGGGTTGGTATTTGGATTGAATTGCAATTGTCTTGTTTTGAAACATTGTGTGGGAAGCTTATGATGGCCTCCAATCCAAATACCAACCCAAAGGAGCCCAGGAGGTGGAAACTACGGAAACTATATATCCTCATTTTGTGTATTTGGATTGAATTGCAAGTGATCCCAAGAGGTGGAAACTACGGACTATCCTTGCGAGGTTTTTTGGTGAGGTTAACTATACAGGTTGACTATTCCTTGAGTATTGTACACTCATAAAATGAGCATATGGTGGCCTTCATACCATGGGTTAGTGCCCAAAACGAAGAGGGGGATTCCAGCTATTCTTGGTGACCTATGTCCCAAATTTGATTTGATTGAGAAGCTACACATTGAGGGGCACTTAACATAATATGTTTGCTTAGTACATTCATTGCACTTAACATTATTGCATTCTTTGATTGAGCATTCATCTAGAGCATCTGAATGATCCACTACATTGCATTTACATTTCATACATAAATCAAACGTATCATTTGCATTTTGATTTTATCATTTTATTGCTAACCACTACTTGATTAACTGGTATTATATGGGGATGGATGACAATTTTGATTTTCTTACTTAGCATTCTAAGCTCATGCAATGTCACGACCCAAACCAGAAATTCCCAATTTCTGGTAATTTCTGATTTATTCGTAACCTTCACCCCATATTTCTACGGGAGTGGATAACAGTAATCAAAACATTAGCGGAAGTTCTAATAATGGTCTAGTAAGATATAAGTAACTAATAACACAACATCTAAATCTGATAAATTCTAATAAAGGAAAGTCTAACTCTAGACTAATGCTAACATATTATCAGAGTGCTGTACCCAACTGAGTCTCTCACATCGGCCAAGCTCTATGAACCGAGAGGTCCTCCTAGATCACGATCTCCTCAACTGCCGACACGAAAAACGATCCTGAAAGCTGGTTGCTAAAAGCATAAGGTACACTAGCCAGTAAGCACATAAATTCAGGAATGTATACGGTAAATTCTAGAGTCTAAACATTTAGAATATTCCAAGTCAAATTAATAATGTAAATAAAGACAACAAATGCAATGCATGAGGTAAATTGATTTATAATGCATGCTGTGCACCTAAATTACAGGGGATCACCAAGTTGATCTGACAAAAAATCTAATATGCTGTGCAAAATGCAATCTCTGTCCGAGTGTCAATGTGGCATTTTTCCTCTTGATCCAGCCTCTATTCGGGGTGTCCCAGCAACCTGAATTTTCCACAGGGTGTTCCAGCAACCTGAAATCATCCCCCGGTCGTAACGGTCCAAGGAATAGGGCTATTCTATGTGTACATCATAGTTTTAAGGGCTTTCAACCTAGGAGGTACAATCCCCCACTTATTTTTGATCAGTGGTATATAGACCGAGACTTGCAGCCACCTGTGGTATCCCTCAGGAAAACATGACACTTGACTAATCTACAGAGGTCTATCTCTCTATGATATTACATTCAAGCTTACACCGACGCGCGGATCCTTGGGTGATATCATCTTAGGCGATAAGGGAGTCTATTGGGATAGCTAATCCCTGTACTCGCCATTGCCAGTCTCCTCACTAGACGTGGGATTCACATCTCACTCAGTCTTATTTAAATCACGAGACTCAACCGTATGGTCACGGAAACAGGGTACTTCTCTTGACCATATTATGGTTCCGAGTCAATGTTGTGCAAGTGAAGAGGTGTATGCTAGCTAAATAGTCAAATAGTAGTGTACGAGATGTAATCACAAAATCCAAAGTATCAAACCCAATCTCACATGAAATGTAATACACAATTCAAGCAACACGAAGTGGAAACACTGAGAAGCAATTATGTAAGGTTAACTAGGTATTCAAGATTAATGTGTCAGATGTGCCATCAACTATAAGTGTAGTGACCATTCCAGGTCTAACATTCATATCTCAATATCTCATTATCCCATGAAATCAAGTCCATGAGGAAGCACAATATACAATGATCACATCTGATCTCATAAGAATTGGGAGAATACTAGGTTACATGCAAAGTGAATTGTGATTACTAAGGGGCATATTCCACATGTTCCATGTTGTTCTACATAGCACCTCACTTGTTTAAGTTTTATGATATCATTACCTCTATCATTCATGTTTGGATACCTATAATGTAACCCAAAACATAAAATTTGGCAATGTATAACAATTAACAATCATTAAGACATTAATTTAACTACCAGGTTCGGTGGGGTCATCGGCGCACCGAAACCCACCTCGACGACCCCTTTGGCGCACCTTTCGGCGCACCAAAGCTGTCTCGGCGCCCTCCTCGGCAAACCTCTGTAAGATTCGACGACAAAAACATGGGCTAAGTCTCGACGACCACTTCGGCGTCCTCTTTGGAGCACCGAGGTCCATTTCGGCACACCGAACCAAATCTCGGCGAGGTGTTCATGCTCGGCGACCTATTCGGTGAGCCGAATAGTCCGCCTACGGCCCAGAAAGTGTTCGGCGACCTGTTCGGTGCGCCGAGGAGGCCGTCGAGTGTCACGAACATTCTAAAATTTGGGGATTTTAGTCTCGAAACTAAGTTTCTCAGCACACAACCATCCCTAGTCTAATATATATCAATTTTAAGCGAGGAAAACACATTTAACAAACATTATCTGGGATTCAAACCATCCGCTCAACATATAACTAAAACCTAGCATGAAATATATGAAAATGTAAAGAAAAACTAAGATTAACCTAATTAAATTCATGAATTTAGTACTTACCTCATAGAATCAAGCTAAAATCCACAAAAGATCAACACAAGAAACCCTTCTCTTCTTCCTCCAAATCTCAAGCTAAAGAACAAAACTCAAATGAAACAAATATGAGATTCTCTCTCATTCTACCAACTACATGCCAAGTGTCAAAATCCAAGCCATTCATTCTCAACCACTTTCATCTCAACCTTTAAAGCTTAACCACTCTAATCCAAACCATTCATTCACAACCACTTTCCTCTCAACTTTAAAGCTTAACCACTATAATCCCAACCATTCATTCACAACCACTTAAACCTGAACCATACACCTCATCAATCAATTCAAATTACAACAATGCCATTAGCTCAAAACATAAAGGATAAACTACTATACATCACATGAGGTCCACAAAATCATCGCAAGCACGATCTCATGGTCGGATCTAATCCGATTGGCGATCAAAACAAAGGAATGGAACATCACAAGTTTTAAAACGTAAAAACTTATAAATCGAAAGATTAAAATTGGTAAAACATTTTATTTGTTATTTAATTACTAAATTAGATTATCTGACCTATTATGTTTTCTTAAGTTAAATCTGGCTGACCTGGTCAGTTTTAGTGATTTAAGGAAATCTCTAGTGTCTTATGAAGTTAAATATTTTAATTTTTCTAAGCCAAATTAATTATTGAAAATAAATTACAAATCTTCAAATTACGATTTTACCCTTAAGATTTCAAATTAAGATTTTTAGGGATTTTCAGGTTGTCACACACAACTTCTCATGTTGCAGGATGTGAAGGATGAGGGATGTGTTGCCATGTAGTCTCTATCTATTTTCTTAGACTTATACTCCTTTGGAGAGTTTTTGTGATGTAAGAACTTAGTTTCCTAATAACTCTATTGTTTTGGGATTATTTGAGGGTCATGACTCCCCTGAAGTCATTGACTATATTTGGATCATTTTGTTGAATTGATTAGCTTCCGCACTCTATTATGAATAAAGGTATTCTATTTAATTTTGTATCTTGTTGTTTGATGTCAATCCGCATTCCATGCATGGAACCCGAAGGTCTCACTTCGAGATTCGTGCTACCCACTTCGGGAATCGTGCCACGGGTTTCGGGGCGTGACAGATTGGTATCAGAGCACAAGGTTCATTCAGAGTAAGGAAACTAAGAGACTAGTGAACATATGTATCACTTAGAAATCTAAAGTTAGGACAGAGGAACATAGAAATGCAAATTAGGAATTGTGTGCTGTTTGATAACGTGTTGTGTGCTATACATGTATGATTAGTAGGATATGTAGTAGATTAATAGACATAATGCTTACCTTGGGTGTGTAGATGGTTGGAAGGATAAGGTTTGCTAGAGGAGTGTTTAATCCAATGGAGCTAGGGTTGACATTGACCCTTAGCTAGCGGATGTCTACTAGATATTAGGAGACATGGCCTCTATGCAATGGGTTCAGATGGAGCGTGTCATGACCTGAATCCAATAGACCACTTGGGGCCCAGTGGGATCCAGATAATGACCTTCACTTCCTCGGAAGGAGAGTGGCAGTCGATTCAAAGACAATAGCAAAATTGAATGAATTACATTCAAGCGAAAATAGGAGAGTTATTTACATAGTTACATCAGATAGCAGCGGAAAGATTAAAATACAAGTTCAAAGTTAAAAATTAGATTTTAACTAAGAAGATACATCCTAAGTATCCTCCCACAAAAGATAATCAACTAGTAGTGTATCAAAAATAATTATAGAAAATGTTCAAACATTTACAATGAAGTCACTGGGGCGTGTAGAATTAGTCCTCTTCCTCGTATGCTTCTTCTTCTTTAACGTTCTCGTTAGCAACTGCAATTTCTAAGTTTCCTGAAATGTTTGCTTAAAAGCATGATCTAACTAACCAAACAGAAATAGATTCAGGAATATATAAGGTAAACCTAGAGTCTAAACAATCACGATAATTCAAGCACATGCAAACAGGAAGGAATACAACAATGCAATGCATGAAACAGATTAATTATTAAATGCGATGACATGCACTTAAATTGTAAACATCACCAAGGTGACTTAACAAACATTCTACATGCTGTGCAAATGCAAACTCTGTAGAGTGTCAATGTGAACTATTTCCTCCTGATCGAGCCTCTATTTGAGGTGTCCCAGCAACCTGAATTCGCCCCAGGGTTTTCCAGCAACCTGAAATCATCCCCCCGTTGGAACGGTCCAAGGAATAGGGTTATTCTACGTGTACAACGTAGTTTTAAGGGTTTTCATCCTAGGAGGTGCAATCCCCCCACTTATTTTTGATCAATGGTCTCTGGACCGAGACGTGCAACCACCTACGGTATCCCTCAGGAAATCATGACACTTGACCAATCTACAGAGGCCCATCTCTGTTCCTCGGGTCTGATACCCCTTGGCAAAGGAGATTGTACTGGGTTAGCTACTCCCTCAACTCGGCCCCACCGGTCTCCTCACTAGATGTGGAATCACATCACTCTCATTTCCATCCTCCAGACACAACTTGAGGTCATGGGTTACAGGGTCATACTCTTCGACCACTGGGGTCTAGAGTCTATGAAGTGTTGTGAAGCGTGCACATTAACTGAACAAACATCTTGTGGTGTACAGTGTGAAAGATAACAATCAAAGTATGTAGACCACATTTCTCTATGTATTTTATATGACATTTCATTCCTTTAGGTTCCCAAAGTATCATCTCTACTAGCTTTCATACATGTGAGTATACACCATAACTCAATCCACCATGTATGACAATATGTATCAATTTACAACATCAAAACTTAAATATGAATGGTCTAGTTCAGCGGGGTCCTCGGCATAGTCTTCGGCGCACTCAAAACTCACCTCAGCGACCCCTTCGATGCACCGAAGCTTGGTTCGACGACCCTTTTGGAGAACCTCTTTGAGATTTGGTGACAAAACCAAGGGGTCCTTTTCTCGGTGAAGTATTTGGTGACCTGTTCATGCTGTTCATGCTCAACGATCTTTTTAGGAGTGCTGAGGGGCTCACCCTGCACCTAGAAAGCGTTCGGCGATGTGTTCGGCATGCCAAGGTGGCCGGTGAACGTCGCGAATGGGCCAACATTTAGGGGTTTTCTATTTATTTCTAGTTTTCTTAACACACAAGAATCAGGAGAACAACATATATGAAATGTAAGCAAGAAAACATACAATAACCACATTCAAATCATTTGGCTGACTATCCATATTCACCCATCACAACAATCATGAATCATGTGAAATTGAAGAGAAAGCTAGGATTTATCTATCTATGCTCATGAATCTATACTTACCTATTAGAATCAAACAATGAACTCCAAATAAATCAACACATGCAATGTCTCCTTCTCCAAGCTTCTCCACCAAGCCAAACCAAACAAAATTTCAAAATGGCTTGTCTCTTAAGCTTCCCATGCAAGATACCTCCCAATGCCACGTGGCACAATCCAGGCGATCAAATTTTAACCATTTGATCTCATCCATTAAACTTTAACTAATCACATCCAAACCATTAAAATCTAACTACTCAATCCAAGCGATACACCTCATCACAACATAAGAATTACAATAATGCCATAGCTCAAAACAATTTAAGTCGAACTACTATGCATCACACAAGGATCATAGAATCATCATAACAACCATCGCACGGTTGGATCTAATCCAATTGACGATCAATTCGGCAGATAGAGTCATATCAAGGAATAAAATGAAATTAAATACTCAAAAGGTGGTTTGGGCTGCTACAGAGCGTCAGGCTGTAGCTAACCAGAGGAGGTACCTGGGATCTTCGATCGTTTGGTTGAAGAAGTTCAAAAATTTGACTTCACATATGTTTGAAGGATTGGGCGAGCCACATCAGGCTCAGGATTGGCTATTGGATGTTGAGAGGGTGTTTAGGACGATGAGATGTCCTGAAAACCAGTGAGTGCCCTTGGCCACCTTCATTCTTAAAGGTGAGGCTCATTACTGGTGGGATATGGTGGAGAGAAACTTAGATGCAATCATGTCATGGGAGTAGTTCTAGTCCTAGTTCTTGGACACTTACTTGCCCAGCAGCTATTAGAGGTAGATGGCATCAGAGTTTATGCGATTAGAGCAAGGCTCACACTCTGTGGCGCAGTAAGAGGCCAGATTTGCAATGATGTTAAGGTATGCTTCTCACATGATATTGGACGAAGCAGACAAAGCCGCTTAGTTCGAGGAGGGCTTACGACCAGCCATATTGTCCAATGTAGTACCCTATCGACTGAGATCATACATTGAGGTTCTAAAGTGCGCGAGGCATGTCGAGCGGGACATGAACAAAGCTTCTACGCCGAGGGATTAGCCCAAGCACGAAAAAGGTCGGTAACAGCCTTATCAGTAGAGGCAGAACACTGATAGACTTCAACAGTAGAATGCGAAACCAGTTAGGACTCCACCGGCGACTACAACAGCTAATGTAGCATGAGATGCGCAACGACAACCACTACTGCCTCAAGATCATCAGTTTCGTCGACGTGACATTGGACTATGCTATAACTGTGGTAAAGAGGGTCATCGCCAACACAGTTGCAGAGTGCTGAAAAGGGATGGTAAGCCAGTTCCGCCTAGACCAGTGTAGCAGGGAAGGGCCAATGCCATGATGGACACGTCAGTTCCTTGCGACGACTGGGCGACTAATGTTGCGGGGGAAGGTACTATTCGTTTATTCCACACTCCAATTCGTGTGTTATTCAATTCCGGTGAATCTCATTCTTTCATAGTAGCTGCATGTTATTTTTGGGATTGCAACCGAGTAGTTTGGAGAGTCCGTTGTGTATAGTTAACCTAGTAGGAGGGATCGCTACTCTACACCGAGTATGACGTGCTTGTGTGGTGAGAGTAGGTGACCAAAACTTGGAGGCAGACCTGGTATTACTGGACATGGTAGACTTTGAGGTGATTCTCGGTATGGACTGACTCTCTGTCTACCATGCCAGGGTGAATTGTGTAATGACCTGGACCCTTAAAGGAATATTTCCTAATTAATTATTATTATTAATTATTTGCTTTCATTTAAATTATTTAATTAATTAGTAGGGAT
>JAUPMG010096315.1:0-12418 GCA_031762675.1 Pachysandra terminalis
CTTGTAATTAAGTTTAATTAATAGACTTGAATGGTGTTTGTTTGTACAGGTTTAATTTACTTTGTAGATTTAATATACAGACTTGAATTGTAGTGTTTAATTGCTCTTTGTACAGGTTTATTGATTTGAATGGTGTTTGTGCTATTGTACAGATTTAGTTGTTGAATGGTGTTTGTGCTTGTACAGGTTTCGTTTTTATACAGGTTCGTAATCTAGTAGAAATAGAGAATTGCTTAAAAAAAAACAAGCTATTCTCGGCGGTTATATTGAACCACCAGGATATATAAAATATTACGGTGGTTTTATAAAACCGTTGCCCAATATAGCGTATTATTGGCAATTATACCAGCCGTTATAGTATACCTACACCGGCAGTTATATATATAACCGCCGAAATAGACCACCCATTATTTTAGCAGTTATATATAACCGTCGTAGTATAATGGTTATATCGGCTGTTATACACCGCCGATATAGGAAACCTAATTCGGTGGTTTTATAGACCGCCGACACAAAGCCACTATTCTTCGGCGGTTTAACTAAACCGCCGACATTACCTACGGCGGCGGGGGATGTGTCTAATCCTTCCACGGCGGTTAGATCATATAAGCTGGCAGTTTCGAACCGCCAGGAAACAACATGTATTTTGTAGTGACACCCTCGGATTCGCCCGAACTCGAGCTTTGGTGACCCCCTCAGCCCGCCGATCTACCCCACCGAGACCCTTCGGCGACCTTCTCGGTTCGCCGAAGACCCCGCCGAGACTTCCTTGGCACACTAAAGGACTTGGCCCGAGCTTCAACGTCCTTCTCGGTTCGCCGAAGAGACCACCGAACATTTCAGCGACCTCCTCGGCTCGACAAACCACCCCACCGAGTCTCAAAGACCCATCTTCAGGTTTTGGAAATGTCGCCGAACCCCTCTCGGTTCACCGAGCACCTCGTCGTGCCCCTCTCGGTTCGCCGAGCACCTCGCCGAGACCCAATACTTACCCTTTGTTTGGGTTTTGACCTTGGACATCTGTGATACCTTTATCCTAGTGTTCTAACACACTTTTGGAGTTACTAGACTTGCCCAACCAATGTGACCCTTCACCTAAGGTCTAGCTTATCTTGAATTAGCCTAGTAGTATGAGTTTCTCAGGAAACTCATGTAAACAGCCCCAAACTCCTCCATTGGATCCTTCCCTGTCTGTACATGTCTGTGTACAGACACTGACCTTATATGCTACCAATTGACGGTTGACTTATGCATGTGGATGTTCAATATTACTTATCTGCTTCTATTTCCTTGATCAATCAATATACTTATTACTTTGTGTTTCTCCAATTATATCGTATTCTCTTATGATTGGAGAACTACGCATGTTTAGAGGGTGATGGCATGTCTTCATGTGTGTACATATTAGTATCTCTTATTATCTTCATTCTTAGACTTGCCTCATATGTGTACTACTCCATGCTAAATGCTCATACTCTGCCTGCCTTGAATTACATTATATCTCATATGCTAGATAATTATACTTGTTCCTGTTAGAGTGTAGTATTGTGCATTATTTTTCCTTAGTGGCTGTCTGACGTTTATATCCTACTTACACTAAATATATATCATGTTTCTCACATTAGATGATATTTAAGTTTAATATGCACTGTTGAGCACTATTGTGCCTTGTAGTGTAGAATCATGGAACTGTGCCCATGTGTTTGTTGAATTGAATATATGACTGTGAATCATTGTAAGAATGCATTAATTTGAAATGATTTGAATACAACGAGTTGCATCTGGACTATTCTGCCGTGATTGCTCGGTCTAACACCACATGTCATACCCCTGGGTTTAGACTGTCAATTGAGATGAAATGACTTATTGACCATGCTATCCTATGAGAGGACTATGTTTTCCACCCAAGCTGAGAGAGAGCCCTTGTGTTGGTATGCCTCTTAGACTTGTAGTGAGATGATGTTTCGCCCAAGCATAGACATGTGGTAAGATGATTCCCAAGGATCAGCACATTGGTGCGGTTTGGAAAAAGAGCGAATCATGATTTTACCCTTCTGTAGGATGTAAATATGTATGATTCCCTGAAAGACTACTCACGTTGGTGAATATCTTTGTGTATTACCCACGATCAAAAATAAGTGGGGGGATTGTTCCTCCTAGATTGAAAGCCCTTAAAACTTGATGTACACATAGAATAATCCTATCCCTTAGCCGTAAATACGGGGATGAAGTCACATTGGTGGGACATCCTGGATAGTCGTATTGGATCATGTGGGAACTTACTATATTTTACATGCAATATAGCACCCCATCCCATACACTTGCACTGAGCACCTGCATATTCTCTGTTGATATCATTTTGAGTGTAGTGTATTACACACTAGACCTAATCATCATATAGAATTAGGCATGCATTCATCGTAACACAGACCTTTGATTTAGTAACAAGTGAGATTGGGAGAGAACAATACATTGATTGGTTTATGTTACTTTATTTATCTTCACTATGCACTTATGCTACCTTTATCACATCAGTTATATATTATTGTTTTCTCATAACGTTGGAGTATGAGTAAATACCTTGCATTGAAGGATTACTCATTCTAGCTTCCAGCTTATGTTTGTTGATTTATATATTTCAGGTCTTGGAACTTGGTCGCGAAGAGAGAGCTTGGGATTGGGTATAGATAACCTGTATCAGTTATAGGGTTGTATTAGAATTAGACATTCTTTATTTAATTCTTGTAATAGATCAGATTACTATTCTAGTTATTTATATCTTACTAGAACAGTTAATTTCTTCCGCTTATGTTTTGATTACTGTTTGCCACTCCCATAGAGATATGGGGTGAGAGTTATGAAATTGACCTAAAAATCTCAGAATTTGGGATTTTTGGTTTCGTTTGTAACAAAAATGGTATCAAAGCCTATGTTCTTCTAAGACTTAAATAGCTGTATTAGGATTTCCATAGGACTTCAGGTTAGGGCTTTGTAGGTTGACCCTAAGTCTAGGACTTGTAGTAATTAAGGGGATTAAATATGTGTAGGATGTGAGATTGTAAGGTGCGATGATTGTTGTTTGTGCACCCTGGTCACGAACCAATCCAAAAATTCAAAATTTTTGGATTAAGTTGCGACCTTCACCCCATATCGCTACAGAGGTGGATCAACAAACATAAGCGGAAAATTTAATAATAATAGTAAGATATAAGTAACTATTAAAGATATATTAAACTAGTAAATTCAAATGAAGTAAAATCTACTTCTAACTATACCAAGTATACTACCAGAGTACGCTACCCAATCCGAGTCTTCTCGTGTCATGACTAAGCTGCTGAACCTGAAATATTAAACAACATCCATAAGCTGGAAGCCAGGATGAGTAAACCTTCGGTGAAGGGCATTCACTCATGTTCCAGTATTTGAGAAAAGTGCAGACGTGTACAGTTGTGTAATATGTATAGTATGTGTGTGAAGTGTACATTTGTGTCATACAATAATAATTCTCTCCCATCCTCACAGAGTAATACTCAGTGATCTCTGATCCTACACTACATGCATTGATTTTAAAGTATGAGAATTAGGCCAAGTGCTTCATACAAGTGGCACTCTCAATAATATCAACACAGACGTGCAATGCACGAGAAATGTTAAGCTGTCTAAGTTGTGAAATATCGTATGATCCCACGCGAACTCGATCTCTATCCGGGGTGTCCCAGCAACCTGAATGCATCCCCCGTGTGAACGGACTATGGGATATGACCATTCTATGGACACCGCATAGTTTTAAGGGTTTCAACCTAAGAGGCACAATCCCCCCACTTATTTTTTTATCACGGGCCATTCAGCCAAGACTTGCAGCCACCTGCGGTATCCCTCAGGGATACATACATCTTCACAACCCAATAGAGGGTATATACATATGGCCTAGCTGACTCCCAAGCTTACACCAGCAGGCGGATCCTTGGGCAATGTCTCTCCTCAAGACTGATGAAGTTCTCTTTGTGGTTCGCTCTCAGCTTGGTTCGACCATAGTATTCTCTCGTAGGACTAAATAGTTATCAAGTCAATATCCCAGATGTCAGTCTAAACCCTTTGTGTCATGAGGGGTATTAGCCCAGGCTATCACAGCCAGAAGGTCTATATGCAACATTCAATTCACATCCTTTATTAAAGCAATATTCAATATTTTATAGGCATATATTCATGCAATCAATCAAATGGGCACAGTCCCATAACTAACTTACCAAGAAAAATGAAGTACATAATCTAACTTACTAAGCACTATAAAGTATATATCTAACATACTACCAACCAAAAAATTATATCCTAACTTACTAAATGTACATATATCTAACAGTCCACGTTCTACCTACATACCTTTCTAAATACTACTAACAACAAACTAAATACAATACAATTCTACAGTTAACAATTGAGTAAGTTGGGCACACTGGCACCAATTCCTCATCAACACCATTCAATTGGATTCATGCACGTGATCCAATTCATCATATACTTTCACAAGAGACAACCGAGTGCCTTAACCAATTCCATTTGCATCATATATTTATCATGGCATCACATTATGCCTAAACTCACAATTTAACACGTAAATGAAGCATTTCATTATTCAATTACATCACAACACGTGTATTACGATAACACTAAGCTAATAGAGAGGTTTTGGGGTTACACTTACCCATTTCCCTGAAATCTTCTATTGCTTGGCCAAACTAGGAAGTCTTGATTTCTGGGTTGAGGGGTCGGATTTTACACAAGAGGTCTAACTGACCCGGAAATAGGCTAGACACGTGTAACTAGTCAAGATACACGTACTCCCGTTGGAATCACTCCAATTGGACTTGTGGAGTGGCTCGGTGGCGGCGACCTTTCGGCGGGCCTAAATGTGGTAAAGTGTGTCAAATGAGTTGACACCTCCGGCTTTGGTCCAAATGGGTTTCGATAGACGAGAAGTCAATTTAGTTTTGTCACTTTATATTTCGGCGACCTCTTAGGCTCACCTAAAGGAGGCTTCAGCGAACTATTCGGTGTGCCTAAATTCTTTCGGCGACAATTCTCGAGAGCCCTATTTGGTCTCTGAGATTCGGCGATCTCGTCAGTGCGCCGACAAGTGGGCCGAAGATGGGGAAAGGTCTGTTGAGGCTGAAATTTCCCTGGGAGTTAGGTTTTACCCCCCAGGAAGGTCCGATTATGATCCAATATCATATCCAATTGGTCTTAGGTAGAGATTTAGGATTTTTTTCCCTTTTCGCTTCACCTAGGGTTTGGTTTTGCCTCATGCATGTCAAATTTATTGGTCTGGTGTTTAGGGTTCCACATACAACGAATAAAAGGGTCTAAATCCCTAGGAGAAGGAGGGTATGAGGCAAACAACCCTTCTCCTAGGTCAAAATACTAAAACACAACCAAAATACACGATCAAAGGAGGTTACTTAACTCGGGGTGTAGCCGCGTGAGTCAAGGTTGAGTTGAAGCGCATTCCGAAACTTGGAAGATCATCCTTGAACTCCAAATCCCCTTCATGGCTTCAAAATCCCAAGAGAGAAAAGAGAGAAAGGAAAATTTGTGTTTTATGAGCTTAGGACTCTATTTATAGGCAACATGTGAATAGTGCTAATACTTAAGGGCAAAACGGGGTTTTTGGCTCTATATTTTTCGACTGGTCATATTTGCGGGCTCTGATAGAGGGCTTTTGTTATTGAGTTTGAGCTGGATCTCGGAAGTCTACGAATATAATTAATTTATTTATTAAATTAATTAAATCTTAATTAATCCCTAAATTTTCAACTGGTCTTTCAGATTGGCTATCTAATTTTATTTACTTTCTTACTTAACCTAACTTTTTAAGGTCATGGGTTTGATGGGCATAACCTAGGCTGTTTGTGGACTTGGTTTAATTATTTTGAAGTTATATCCATCACTAATCTTAATTAATTGAGGTTAAGTTTTCAGATCATTACAACCCTAACTAGTGATTCCGGATGGACAGTTGGGGATAGGAAGTACAACTATTCTCGAAAGTTCTAAGGCAGAAATTACTAGGGTGAAGTCTCTGTTAAGTATTCTGGGTTGTCACGTCATTAAAGGATGTGATGATCAAAGGCTTATGTCTTGCTAATTGACTTAATTTAAAGTACTTAGAATTCTAATACTAACTAATTTTCACGATTTAATGTCAATGTAGTTGCAAATGCATTTGACCAGGAATCTTCGAGAATTAGCTAGGAATTAAATTTATATGTTTAATAAAAAGAATAACAATATATAACTATTTAAATCTCATCATAATTATTATGATATATAACATTTTATATAATCACACCAAGATGTTGTTTGGATCTAAGTATAGTGAAGTCACTATTCGTGCAAGATCCGGACCAAGACCCATGTTCTGACAAATCTAAGCATTCGTCTAATCAATCTTTAAATCTTTGTTTGGGATGATTTGATGTGATGTGTGACTTTTCATATCTCGATAAGTATTGTAATTTTAAAATCTTTAACCTTGCTCTTCTTGGTAACCTCCGTGGTGACCACCTTCTCCTCCTCCCGAGGGTACTCTTTTGATATTTGATTTGCTATACAGTTGCAGTGTTTTCCCTTCCGCGTGTTTTTGGGTTTTCTTCTCGCAGTATATTAAAAATAAATTTTATGTTTTAAATATATATTTTATGTATAAATCTATATATTATAAGTAAATATATTTAAAATATTAAATAATTAACTTAACAAAATATTTATTTTAATAAAATCTTTTAACTGGGTCAAACCCACCCCGATAGGGTTAATTAAGAGCGGGTTTGGTATTAGGGGCTCCTTTAGGAGCAGGTTAGGGTTCGTCAAAACCCGCCCCGTTGCCATCCCTAATCGTAACTCATCATACGCGCCAACTAAGAATAATTGTAACCCAAATAAATTTAATTTGATACATTATATTAATGTGTTTTCAACCATATTAATGTTGTGTTTCTCTTTAGCAGAACTTATTGGTTTATCTGTTTAATAGTTGAAATATACATATTGTGCATGTGCATGTATTAGTTTAGGGGTTTTGGCAAAAATATTTCATTTCCCTTTTGCATGAAAACTTGAGAACAAATCTTCTATACAATCTTTTCACCACAATAACCATCTTATTTTTTAAGATTTTTGAAGGTTGGAAATTATGCTAAATTAATGGAACATAATATAACTATTCGTTATTTGAAATACCTTACGAAAGTTGAGATGGCCGAGTTGGTCTAAGGCGCCAGATTAAGGTTCTGGTCCGAAAGGGCGTGGGTTCAAATCCCACTCTCAACATTAAAACTTTTAATTTTCCCTACTCTTTGATTGGGCCTAACATACTTCCATATCAAGTTAGTTCCATTTGATTGGGCTTGAATTAGGCCCACATCAAGTTACCTCGCATTTAATTGGGCTTGACCTAGGCCCATATCCAGTATTAGGCCTCGTCTTAAAACACTGGCCCAATATCTAGTTAGTTCATGTCTTCAATACCCTTTCATGGCTCATCCATGTCCTACACCCTAAGAAGGTCGAATTCAAATCCTTGGCAAATTTTTTTTGCATCATTTATTATTTTTATAAACTTTATTATATACCAAAATTATGGGCTTTTTAGACTTGAGATTAATAGGCTTTGGAATGTGGTTCAATAGTTTATTTTGGCCCGAGTTGAGCTGGGGGCCTTTGAATCTTAAGTCCAAACCCAAGTTTACAAGCCCACTCTAGAACTGGGCAATTAAACTTAGGGTTGTCAATGAGCTGAGCTAGCTCAGGCATGGCTCGTATGAGCCGAACTTGAGCTCTATAATTATGCTTGTGAGTTGAGTTTGGATATGCTCGTCTCGGTTTGTATATGAAATAATACATCAATATTTCTACATCTTATATTATATATTAGTATTAAGCGCACATATTAATATATTATATTTATATAATTGTATCATCAATTATAATATTAATACATTTGAACTAGTTTAATTTTTTTTACGAGCCAACCCTGAGCCCAAAATATTCTAACAAGCCTGAGCCTTGTTCCGAGCCCTTACCAAGTTACGTAAAGCTCAGCTCATTTACAACCCTAATTAAACTTACATTTGAAACTCTTGAGGATTTCATGGTTCAAGAGAACTTGTTTATCTTGGATCACCCAAAACCTTTATTAGAGCCATTAACAGCACAGAATATATATATATATATATATATATATATATATATGAATAAAAAATTAAAAAATTTAATAGCTACATAAACCAATGAAGCTTATAAACTTATAATCATGGCAACCTTTTTTTAACTGGTTTATTTGGAGACAGCAATCCATATTATAAACTTATTTTTGAAAGTAATGAATTGGCCTATGTGATAACGTACAGCCAAGTTTACTATTGGATTGGTCAACTGCTGTTAGAGATATCCCCATCAGTGAAGAATATGTATAACGACATCAAAACCACCAAATCTAGGTTAAGAGAATGCATCTATAAAGATTGTAAGAATAATAAAATAAAATCAAGAATCGGGCTTAATCGGATCAGGTTCGGGCCTTTCATCTTACTTTAGGGTCTGACTTAGGGTTTCATTCGGGCGAGCCAGGGTTGGGCATTCATAACATCACTTATACCCTATGTTGAGCCTGGCCTAGCTTGACCAATTGTGAGCCCTATGTACACCCCTAACCTCAGGTAAGTGTGTACATTCGGGTCTTACGGGTCGGCCCAGTATGAAAAAATCCGTGCCTGTTGTGCTTTCTGCCGCATTGACCACAAACCTAGCACGGCACAAGGCACAATTATTATCGTGCCGTGTCGGACTTCATGCTTTGGGTAAAATTTGGGCAACCTTTTTATCGTGTTCGTGTTGGGCCGTACCACAGGCCTGGGAACCTAGTCCAACACGACACAAGGCACAATTATTATCGTGTCGAGCTTCATGCTTTGGGGTAAAATTTGGGCAAATCTTTTATCATGCTCGTGCTGGGCCATGCCACGGGGAACCCAATCCAGCACGACGTGAACCTGGTTCCCTGACAAACGCACAACATATCGGGACTGTGCAACCATGAGCGGCCCGGCCCACTTGTACATCCCGAACCTCAGGCATAGGTTGGGTTCGAACCATTTGATTTTAAGGGCTAACCATATACCAGATTTTCTGGTCGAATCCAAATATAGATCCGACCCATTTACAGTCCTAAATATCTACCTTAGGCCCACAAATCCATGTCATGTGCATTAACGTCCACATTTATTCCTAAATTTAAGTTTAATTTAAAACTTCGCTTTTATTACGGCTGAGCCGCTGAGGAGACGCCGTGCACTGCAAGCTCTTCTTTCCTTATAAATACAAGACGGGAGAATAGACATTATCATGCCAGCTCAACTCTACACGTGGCGTAGACTAGTTAATCACACTCCAGATGGAGTCTATTCCGACTCACAAGTCTGGACTGACGTCAGTCTTAAACTCCGATGCATCTCGTACGAGAACATAAATATCTGGACGTGCACGAATTATGATCTGCGGTGTCATGCTCTACGATACAGATATCATAACTCCATAACTCCGATAAGAAAACAATCATCACCGTTCAAAAGCTAAATTAATAAAAATTAGGGAAAATTATACTTTGACCTCTTGAGGTTTCTGATAATTGCAATCAGACCTCCTGATGATTTTGAAACTACAATAACACCTTTAAGTCTGAAACCTCAAGGGGTCGATCAACTAACGACACCAAGTCATTGATTAATATATCCCTTATAAAGAATTGAATGACTTTTAGATGAAGTGGATAAATCCAAGCAAGGTTAAAGTCTCAAGATCGGGGCCTAGACTGGTCCTAACCGATCTTGGTCCAGGCTGGTCCGAATCCGATACAAAAATGGATTGCCCAAGTTTTAAAAAAAAAAAATTGGGACCAGTCGAATCAGTCGTTGGACCAGTAGTACCATTGTCAGACCAGCAATACCGATCAGTACCGGTCTAGACTATTCAATTTATAAATAAAAAAAAATTAGAACGATTGGACCGGTCACTAGATCGGTTGTACCAACAAGTCTGTATCGATATCGGTTGGACCGGTCCAATCCAAAGCTTCACAATACAACTATTATATCGTGACTTGGGACGAACCGATCTTGGCCGATCCTAGTACAAACCAGGCAGTACAGACCGAATCGGTCCGATCTTTAAAACTTTAGGTCTAAAATACCCCTCTTAGTCACTCGACTAAACAGGGGTCTTATTATGAAACCTAACCTACGTCGGAAACGATTCTCTATTTTCATCTTCACATACCCATCTGAACACGACGGTGATCTTTATAAGGGGTATATCGATCAATGAGTTGGTCCAACCCATCTGAACACGACGGTGATAAAAGGTGTTATTGTAGTTTCAAGAACCTGAAAGAATATGACGGTAATTGTCAGAAAACCTTAGGGGCTCAAAGTATAATTTTCCCTAAAAATTAATAAAGACCATTAGATCAAGATCAAGAGATGATATTGATGAAAAATGATGTACCTTCGACACATCGTATCAGATATTTCCCTTTCCATTTCTTTTTTTTTTTTTGGTAAAAGTTTTCCTTTACTTTTCGCGATTAGAAACTTGCCGCGAAATGTTCATGAGAAACTCTCTCTCTCTCTGTCTCTCTCTCTCTCTCTCTCTCTCTCCTATTTCTGGCCTCTGCCCGTTCTTCTCTCTCTAAAACCCTCACTTCAGAACCTGCAACAAGAGAGAGAGAGAGAGAGAGAGAGAGAGAATAAAAGTCTCTTTCGCTGGTTCTATAATATATATGTGGAAGAAGTTACATGTGAGATGCTTTTCTTGTTGATGTAATCAAAACGTTTGCTTTTCTTGTTTCTTTTTCTGTTTCGAGAAACATGCAGAGGCAGTAGAAGCGATTCATTCCACCATAGGAGGTGGGGAATATCATGTGATCGAAGAAGTTTTTCTCCTTCTTTTTGTTCTCTGATTGCTCTTTTGTTCGGAGTTTGATCGGACGGTAAGAGGGGAGAGAAGGAGTGATGAAGAACGAAGAGCAAGCGAGGTCTCTGTTTGGGATTTCTCTTTCCGATAGACCGAAATGGAAACAATTCCTCATTTGTTCTTCTGGGTTTTTCTTCGGTTACCTCGTTAATGGTATCTGTGAGGTCTGTTCTGTTCTGTTCTGTTCTGTTCTTCCATCCAATAGTTTCAGTTTTCCTTCTTTCTTTATAATCAAGTTTCGAAGAAGATTATCTGAATCGTGGTTTTTCTGCGGATTTATTGTTTTCTTTTGACCAGATACCAACTGGGTTTTTCTTAATGATTTCATTTTCTTTGTAATTCGTGTTTGGCGTTTGTTCTTGATTACAGATTACTGGGTTTTTCCCTGTTTTAGGGTTTATACTAACCTATCTTACTGGTATGAGTTTTTTTTCCAAGTCTGTCTGGTTCTACCATGTTCTGTTCCTTTCACTTTTCACTATGAATCTCCGGCGAAGTTAATTTGAAAACAGGATTTGAGAACTAGACTTCCTTTTTTTTTCCCTTCTTTTGTCATTGTTCTTTCTGCTCTTGAATTGCTTGGTTTTCTGTTTAAGTTCTTTGGAATGATTTCATCAAGTTGGGATTTCAGATTAAAAAATTTGAGAGCTTTTTAGAATCTATATTTCTCAGATACCCTCTTTAGATCAAACTTTCTTGCTAATTCCCAACTTATTTGTTACTTAATTTCAGGAATACGTATACAATCGACTCCAATTCAGGTATTATCTTTTCTCCAATCCATGAATTCACTTCTGCATATTTTTGACTTAATCTTGTTTGCTTTTTTGTTTCAGCTACGGTTGGTATTTCACCTTTGTACAAGGATTTGTCTATCTTGTTCTCATTTACTTCCAAGGCTTCACCACCAAGCAAATGGTTAATCCATGGAAGACATACATTAAGCTCTCTGCAGTTCTTATGGGTTCACATGGACTTACCAAAGGATCTTTGGCTTTTCTGAACTACCCAGCACAGCTCATGTTCAAATCCACCAAGGTAAAACCCTGCATTTTGATTAGAAACATAAAAAATTTTATCAACCTTGTTGAAGTGGAAATTTGCTTGATATCGAGGTCCAAAAAAAAAGAAAAAAACTATATGTATATCTAATAATGTTTCTTAATCTGCAAATTGGGGGAAGTGATTTGATTTGATTTCATTGATGATGTTGGATTTATTAGTAATATTATTTGGTGGGTTTTGATTATTGAATTTCCCATTTTGATTAGTCCTGTGAACTGTGAATTAGGATGTTTCTACTGTGTCCATATCTGTTTTTTGGTTTATGAATTTCAATTATTTTGGGAATTCAAGGTACTGCCTGTGATGGTAATGGGTGCCTTCATACCGG
>JAUPMG010096325.1:0-12418 GCA_031762675.1 Pachysandra terminalis
ATAAGAGAAATTCTCTTCAGTTTTAATACGAGACAAATAAAAAAGTAAAAAAAAATAATTTTTTTTTTATTCTGTATGCGCATGAGGCGCACGCCTCAGGTCTGAGGCGCACAAAATATCGTGAGGCATGCGCCTCACTCACGCCTTGCGGGGTGAGGCGTGCGCCTCACGAGCGTTCACGCTATATGTGTGCGCCTCATGGCGTTTTGTTGACGCCACGCCCCTAGGCGCGCCTTAAGGCGTGCGCCTCAAACGCCTTTAAAAACACTGATTACAGTTCATTTAGATTTAGATAATGCAGAAAGGAGAAAACAATTCATTTCAAAAGCATCCGCAAGCAGTCATTTCATCATATCAATGGATTTGCAAATCCATACCAACTAGTCACAAGGGGAAGGCATGAACCCCTTGATTGTACCACAATCCACCACACTCATCATATGCAACCATACTTGCATGCATTCACATAATTCATAGACCATAGAGTAACTCAAAGTTCAATAACTCAATGGACTGATCCAACAACTCACATGTGCAAACTAAGTATTCATAATCACTCGATTCTCCATTTCAATTCGTGATTTAAACAATGATCTGGATCCGTGGGGTGGTGCACCCCTTACCCTCAATTACACTTTTAACAGTCACAAAGAATCCCCCCTTCGGTGGACCAAAGGATCCATTGACAGTGAGATAATAAAACAAACTATGGTGTTGTCGGCAGGTTCGTCGGTGGACCGACAATTACCCGACGAGCTTCGTCGGCGTACCAACGGGTCCAAATCAGTTCCGTGTGAGTCTCTATCGTTGGTTCCTTCGGCGTTTGGGACAAGCACCGACGGATGGCGTCTGCGGGTTCGTCGGTGGACCGATCACCCACCGACGGATCAAAGTGTTTTACAATTAAGTCTTGGTCAGCTAATTCTTCAGTGATTGAAGATGCATCGACGGCTCTCGTCGGCAGGTTCTTCGGTGGACTGACCACCCATCGACGGGTCAAAGTAAATTCCAACTAGGTCTTGGTCGGTAGGTGTTTCGGCGTACCGAAGGCTCACCGACGAGTGTGTCGGTAAACTGACCACCCACCGACAAATCAAGTCTCCAAGTGGGGTTGCTGTCGACGGATGCATCGATGGACCGACCATCCACCGACGGACATGATTATGAGTTTTTCTCTGCTTCGTTCAAGCTGCGAGGACCATGGGATTTAAAGGGGTTTTCTCTAGACTTAGATGGGGAGACAAATATGAATAAGGAGAGTTAAATCCATGCATTCATTCATACTAAATAAGCATATTAAAAACTAAGAGATTCTGGTGTTCCAAAACCCTATCAACACACAAGTCATGTTCTATAATTTCGAACTTTTAGTAAAGGTAATTTAGTATTTTACCCCAACTTATTAAGAACACTACTATGTATATCACCTAGACTATGGCCTTGTATTGGTGGGCTGTTAGTCTCCCAATCTGCCGTTGGACTTTATAGGACTTATGGACACCCAATAGTTAGTTAGACCCAAAGTAAGAGTTAC
Organism: Pachysandra terminalis; assembly: GCA_031762675.1. Lineage (NCBI taxonomy): Eukaryota > Viridiplantae > Streptophyta > Magnoliopsida > Buxales > Buxaceae > Pachysandra > Pachysandra terminalis. Next base: position 1,535 of record JAUPMG010096325.1, read on the forward strand.
CCCTCATTAAACCTTTTTGGCTGGACAGCCCAAGTCTGAGCCCATAAGACACAACTCAACCCTAAGAGAGAAGTATATATTCTTCTCTTTAGGCTTTTTGAGCATTGATTTTGCTGAGTTTGAGAGGATGGAGGCTAACCCTAGAGCTGGAGTTATGGAAGTGAATGGGAGTTAGTGGAGAAGCTACCATCATCAATGCAAGGTGAGTAGATCCCCAATATCTGGGTATTTAAACAAAAACCCAAATGCTAGTTATGTGTCTGCATATTTCTCCGCATATGGTAATGATATTTGATTAGATGAATATGAATGAACTCAGAAAATTTAATGTTATGATATGATGAGCATGTGTTATGGTTTACTTGCTAAGTTTGATTCTTGAGAAAAGGTTTTGCTAAATGTTCTATAACATGACTTGTGTGCTGAGGGTTTTGGAACACCAAAATCTCTAAGTTTATAATATGCTTATTTAGTATGAATGAATGCATGGATTTTACTCTCCTTATTCATATTTGTCTCCCCATCTAAGTATGGAGAAAACCCCTTTAAATCCCATGGCCCTCGCAGCTTGAACGAAGTAGAGAAAACCCAGCATAGTGTCCATCAGTGGATGGTCGGCCCACCGACGCATCCGCTAACAGCAACCCCACTTGGAGACTTGATTTTGTCGGTGGGTGGTCGGTCTACCGACACACCGCCAATACAACCCGTCAGTGAGCCTTCAGTACACCGAAACACCTACCGACCAAGACCTAGTTGGAATTTAATTTGACCCATCGGTGGGTGGTCGGTCCACCGACGAACCCGCCGACGAGAGCCGTCAGTGCATCTTCAATCACGGAAGAATTAGCTGACCAAGACTAAATTGTAAAACACTTTGATCCGTCCATCCGTCAGTGCTTGTCCCAAACGCCGAAGGAACCAACGACGAAGACTCACATGGAACTGATTTGGACCAGTCGGTACGCCGACGCATCCACCGACAAAGCCTGTCGGGTGATTGTCGGTCCACCAACGAACCCGCCAACAGCACCCTAGTTTGTTTTATTATCTCACTGTCGGTGGATCCTCTGGTTCACCGAAGGGGGGATTCTCTGTGACTGTTAAAAGTGTAATTGAGGGTAAGGGGTGCACCACCCCACAGACCTAGATCATTGTTTAAATCATGACTTGAAATGGAAAACCGAGTGACTATGAATACTAAGTTTGCACATGTGAATTGTTGGATCATTCCATTGAGTTATTGAACTTTGAATTACTCTATGGTCTATAAATTATGTGAATGCATGCAAGTATGGTTGCATATGATGAGTGGAATGATCACCAAGATAATAGGTTACCCTCTATATATATATATATATATATAGGTATCATTGGGCTCTTGGGTAGCTAATCCCTCACCCTTAAACCACTTTGATTTATACATATATATAGTCCCCCATGAGAAGCCAGAGATTTTATCTCTCATTTGGAGCTTATCATATAGCTCAAGTATCCTCACATTGTTCTTTTGTCCTTCTCAAAGGAACTAAGGTAATCTGTGGTCCAAATCTCATAAGGACTGTACATGCATGTATAGCCATTAAATGCATGATATTAGCAATCAAACTACATGTTGCACAACCATGATTAATATCTCTAAGCATGCTTTATTCACTCGGTACATGTGAAATGAATGCTCAACGTAAACAATTCAATCATAGGCAAGTTATGGTTTAAATACCATGTTAAACTCCCCTCACAATCCATGTTACACCCTCTGTCGGCGGGTCCCGTCGGTGGACTGACATACCCACCGACAGGGCTCGAATTGCTCCGTCGATGAGTCCGTCGATGGACCGACATACCCACCGACGCCCCATTGGTGAGTGTCGTTGATACCATCGACGACTCACCGACTGAAAAAGGGAAAACCAAACTTTTGTCAGCGGGTCCTGTTGGTACCACCGATGGATCCACCGACTCCGTTGGCGGGTTCCGTCGGCAAACCAACCACCAACCGACAATCGCCCGTCTGTGTGTTTCATCCCATTTCTCCACCTAAGTTCATGTTTTATGGGCAATTTAGGTCTGAAAGATGAGGAAAAACATGATCAAACATTCCAATAACTAAATCAAATCAATAATAAACATTCAAATCAAAATCAAACAAAAGAACATCAATCAAACATCCATTCTAATAAAACTTAACCTAGAAACATGGAAATTTATTCTTCAATCACCGCAAGGTGAGTATCAAATCAGAAAATCATGAAGCATCACCATATAAGCACTTCAAACAAGTACTTCAAAGTCCCTACAGAAAACGCAAACAAAAAATCATTATTATTGACAGCAACGGAGCAGGTTTTGTCAAATCCTAACCAGCTCCTATAGGAGCCCCTGTATATGTGTATATATATATATATATAATCTAATTTAGTTTTTTCGGTTTGGTTTAGTCGAAGAAGCCTTAACCGAAACCAAACCGAATTTGTACACCCCAATTTGCACGAGACCGATTCTTTTTTATCTTTACAGCTTCTGAAGGCTTGAGCTTAGCACGTTTTTTTTATTTTTGATCCCAATTCCCTTCCCAAGTCCATTTGATCCAAAAATCTTATTGAAATCCTAATATTGTATGAAATTACCAAAATACCCTCAACAGATCCCACTCGATTCATTTTTCCCCGAAATCTATTTTTGACGCCATAAATGAATTCTAGGCAGAAAATGCGTTCCAATGAGTATACAATCACCTAGTTTCGAGATCTTAGGAGAAATTGACTATTTTGCCTTTAATATCGTTTCGGGTCAAATTTAGGACGTCAGAAAAAATATTCAGACTTCGGATTTGCTCTTTTCGTGTAGAACCTGCCAAAAAAGTTGTAATTCGGTCAAAATATGAGATTAGCGATGAGAGTGATATTTTAGGTATTTGAAAATATTTTAATTGGAATTCAAATAATTAAAAAGAAAGATTAAATAAAATTAGATTAGATTAGATTAGATTAATTGTGATTAGACTAGAATTTGTTTTAAAAAACACTTTAGAAGATTAGGTTAGATTAGTTTTGATTAGAAGATAAGATTAGGGATTAAGATTAAGTAGGATTAGGACTCGATTAAGATTAGGTTTATTAAAAAAAATTAATAAAAATAAAAAAATAAGGGAAAAGAAGACCCGTATTGGGTTCTTCTTCCTCATTCTTATGGTTTGGAGATAAGGGAGAGAGAGAGAGAGTCCGAGAGAAATAGAAGAAGATTGAGATTGGATTGGAGGTGAAGATTGAGATTGAGATGAAGTGGGAAATTGAAATAAGAGATAGGATTGGGATTGAAAGGAAGAGCTTGAGATGGAGGGGGGGAGACGTCGCCGATGCCGCCTCTCCATGCCTATAAAGAGAGACGACCCCAAAGGAAAAGAGGAGAAAAAAATGGTTTGGAAGAGAGAAAAACCCCATAGCCGATTTCTGCAGATTAGGATAAACCCCAAAAGCTTGTTCGTCCCAATATCAGAACCCCTCTAATCCCTGTGCGTTTTTTTTTTCTTTCAAATTGAAACCCAAGCCATTTCCCCATAGAGTTTGAACCTTGCGGAAAGGGGCACAACCGAAAACTGAACTATTGGGTTCTTCTGCATTTTCTTTGTTTGGTTTTCATCTTCAGATCTTCCCAATTCACAAATCAAGAACACTCATCATTTTTCATCTTAGCAAGAAACCCCAATTGAAGGAATTGGTTTCATACTGCCATCTTCCATTGCTGTTGGTGTGTTCAAGCTCAAAAATCCGTTGCCGATTCAAGGTTTCAAATCAACTAAAACCAAGAGCTGCAATATTCAAACAGGTGTGCATTTATTTTTTATTTTATTTATTTTTTTAAATGTATATGAGATTTTTTATGGACGATTGATCCAAGGATTACCAGGTTACTAATATCATGACTTTTATGAAGTGTTTCTTTCATCTCAGTCGATTTTGAATTTGGTAATGGTGATTTTAAGTTTTGCGTTTAGTTATCTACCCCTATTTATCAAACTGAAATCTTTTCGTTATTATCACTGTTAACAAGTTAAGGTGTTCTTGTATGATCTGAGATATTTTATTTGCCTTGTTTCTCCTTGTGATCTACGTTATTTTGTTCTAGCTGATTTTCATTTTTGACTCATACAGGCTAATCATTCTCATTGATATGTTTGTTCTTTATAAGTTAATGGTGTTTATTGTTATTTAGTTCTTTTATGTTAGGGCCTCACTTTAGTGTTATTCTGTACAAGTCATCATTGTATAATCAGTTTATTTTATCTATATCTGTCGGAGGCTAGTAATTGTTAAAACGGGAATAAAACTTGGGTTTCTTTAACTAGGTATTATTTTAGGCTTGCACAACAGTTTAGAGTTTTCTTAGAACTTTTCTTTTTCTTTTCTAGCAATATTATAAACTTTGTATATTTCATCTTTCAAGAATTTGTTGCAATTGTTAACTTTCAAAAAAATTTAAAAATTGTTTAGTTTCATGTTTTTTTGTTTATGATTATTTTTAGATTTGGCCAAATAAACTCAGACCAGGTAACCGGTTACACCGGAAGAGAGTGGGTGCCTAACACCTTCCCACTCTCTTAACTAAACCTCCCTACCCATTCTAGTTAGGCCATTATTAAAATCGTATTTTTTGGATCTATTTCAAAATTAATTGACTTACCTAGGTGACCATTCACACCCGAACCCAATGAATGGTGGCGACTCCAATCAACCTGATCTATCTAGGGTCCACCCGACCCGGGGTAGATCACAAAATTAATTCGGGTTTTTTTTTATAAACCATAACCAAACCAAAATGAAAAAAACCCAAATCAAACCAACTTTTTTTGATTTGGTTTGTTCAGTTTTCGGTTTAAACCAAACCAATTGACACCCCTACAATAAATACTGTTTTACTTGGGGCCACTGGAGGTTTACCCGGTCATTAACTTCAAGGCCCTAGGGACCCCAGTTATCAAATATATATATATATATATATAGTTAAATGAAAGGGTTGGGCTGAACAAAACCCCAAACCAATTTATGGGCTAACAAACCCCAGCCATTAGGGGCAGAGTGGGTTACCCATTTAACCCCCCCACTACCATCCCTAATAATCATGCAGTCATTGAGGATCATCACTCTTAGAGCATGTGGCACCTTGTAATGATGGATTATACTCCGGACCTGCCTCATACTCCACATTCATCTAGCTTCCTCTTGATCCTAACACCAAGTACCACTACCATGATTCCATTTCAAAAGCCCATAACCCAATCAATCATTCATTTAAAGCTTGTAGTTTTTCTTCAACCTATATGGAAGAGACCCCAATCAAGTAAAGAGCATCATTGGATGTGTCCCGATATTAATATGGGTACAAGATGTTCATACATCCTGAACATTATGAAAATGCAACCCCGAATATCAGCTTCTACTTCCAATTCATGCAACTATAATTTAGATACTGAACAGCAAGGTAGAAGGGTCCCCATGTAGATTTTGCCAGGCAAAAACCAACTTCCACAATCAAGGGACATTAATATCTATCCAATTAGTTGATTGGTGATTTTCAGCGAAAGCAACATACCATGCGCACATGCGCGCGCACAACGACAGTTCAAGAGAATCCAATGCAACTTGAATGAGTCGGAATGGAAATTGAGAGGAAATAAATGGAAATTAGTTGACATCAGAGGTATTCTTGCTCGGTCAGGATATTCAAAGAGATGGAGGCCCCGTTCCTCTAATTTATTCGCTGATTCACTAACCGGTAAGTGACGTTTACAGTTGTGAGCTATACACAAGCCAATCCTTGCCTGCTGATGTAATCTTATGTGATCACATTTTCACTCTCTCCTTCCATATTATTCCATGGGACTTATCTTTTTATTTCTAATAACTCTGCTATTAATGAGGTTTTCCTCTACTGCTGATAAGAGGAGGGGGGCAAGATGGCGACTGATTTGTGTCATACAGAATATCTCCCAAAGTTTGTTGTACCCTGAAGTGGATGGGAGAGAATTAATGACACACAGTCATAGCCCATAGGGATAGCTGGATGAGGGTAAAGCATCATACAAAGGTGCACTCAAAGAACATTATGCAAATGCTCTAATAGTCCTAGAAAAGCTTTCAGAGGACATAAGAGGAAAACGAATGCTGGAAGGAAGGGATGGGATCTCATCACTTTAATGTTCCAGAACACCTTAATTCTTGGTACCAGTAATCTCAGATACTGAGACAGATCGGTTGATCCGAATCGATATAGGACAGGATCGATCAGATACATTGAGTCGAATTAACGGCTCTTACAAGCATCAACCAATATGTACCGCTGTATGTCCCAAACTAGTTTAGTCAAATATCAATACGATATCAGAATATACTTTAAACCATGTCCCAATGTGACTGATACAACACATTTTGAAGTCTTAGAACATGACTCAAGTAAATCAAAAGCCGATGAAGGACAGGATCGATAAGAGACATCGAGTTGAATTAAAGGCTCTTACAAGTATCAACTAATATGTACCGTTGTATGTCCCAAACTAGTTTAGTTAAATATCAATACGATATCAGAATATACTTTAAACCATGTCCCAATGTGACTGATACAACACAGTTGGAAGTCTTAGAACATGACTCAAGTAAATCAAAAGCCAATGAAGGGTCAGAAAGGGATGTGTGTCATCCACCTGTGCACAAGGTTTAATGTACCAGGAGCTGAGTACTGGACCAGCCTCGGCCGGTCTGGATCCAATACAACAACAATCAAATATTTAAATTAAAAACATTGGATCAGACCGGACCGGCAGTACCAGTCAGCACCGGGCCGGTCCAGATCAAAACCGGTCTGGACCGTCCACTAAACAAATTTAAAACAAAAAACAAAAAAAGTACAAGATCGGCCTGACAGTTGTACTGGTCCGGTCCATAACCCTGAGATACAATCGTTTGTATTGCGGGTTCGGACCGGAGAACCATGCATGTGCATCATCTCAAGGAGCTATTCATCGTTAATTCAATCACCAATGCAATCAAATGGCATTTCAAAGCCCTTCGAGCGCAAACCCACAATAAGAACATGAAACCAGGTTTGAGGTCACTTCTAAAGAAGCATGGCAAGGGAAATTAACAGACCTGTTTTTCATAGAAATGACATAAACAAAGAAGCTTTGTGGCTTTCAATTTACAGTATATTAGAAACCAATAATATTGGAACACGTTATATTAGAAAGTAAGTTTTTTTTAACATATTCTAAAAAAATTAGTTTTTACACATATTTCTTCAGTTTTTTTGCATGTGTTTGCTATTAAAAAAATTCTGTAACAGTGCTACTTTTTTTGTTCATTCCTTATCTCTTTTGCATCATAAAAGTAAGTCGATTAAATTCAGATATTAATTTGCTCATCAGATGAATCAAAGGTTACCATTGGTTTGATCAGAAGATTATGATATTAATCCAGCATGTATAAAATACAAAATAGAAGTAGACAGAATTATTGTTCCTTATTGCTAGTTCTAGAGTCCATAATCAAATATAAGTTGTCGATTTTAGAACTTGTTACTGAAAAGGCAATCTGTCCACATCTGGAATTGTGAATCTCCGGCTGGATTTTAAGTTATAATTGCCTAGTTGATTTACGGTCTAACAATTTCCAAATAACCTTAGACACCTAATATGGCCACACGGAACCTTTAAGAGGAAAAAAAGATTTATTACAAACAAAATTAGTTGTTCAAATGAAGGTATTGAAACAGTGTGAAGTATTAAATCTACTAGGCATACTTGCTCAATACTAACCTGTGTTTCTTTTAGAGTATACCGCTCCAGCAAAGTCTTCTTTTCTTCATTGGTAAGCACCTGATGTGAAGGAACGAGAACATGCTCTTTAATGTTCACCAGCAGCTCCGCCTCCTGTATCAAAGGACCTACTAGCATATGTAAGTTGTAAATACGTATAGAAAGAATGGTTCCAGCTAATAACTTGCAACTAAGCCAATAACTAATTCAAACTACCCTTTTCATTTCCTTCTCGATTTCCCTTCAGAGAAACATACATGGACTACAAGGTCAACACGTAACACTAAAAAAAAAAATTCCTAATGATACTAAAACTTACATTATTTTCAAAATTGCCTCTAAAGAGGAATCAAATGCCAGTAATAAATACCAAGTACAGTCAACCCAAAAATTAAATGTGATGCATATCCAAGAATGTGCACAGTGCCAATTAATTATTTTTTATTCCCAGCAAAGTGATTCCTAGGCCAAAAACAGTCTCTAGCAGACGTTCCTAGTCATCACTTCATAATGGTCAAAATAGTGAACCAGTGCCATGAGCATCACCACGACGTTGCCAATACCTAACACTTCCTTGGTAAGAAAGAACCCAGCAATACAGAACATGCAACTCAAACAACCATAACACTGAATTTAAGTATGGAAGAGTCACCTGAAAAACCTCCAACTGGAATTTTGATGATATTTCATTTACACATGTTTTAGCAAATGGAGTCCAATTCTGTTGGACAACCAAGATTGCTCTGTAAACATTCTCTGATTTCATACGATTAGTGTAGGTCTTCATCGTCTTAACGCCAACCTTTGCTTCCTCTGGAAAGAAAATATATATCTGTCCCAAATAAAACCCTAACCTTGTTAATAAATTATTAAACAAGCTGAATGGAAAGTAAACAAATGTGGATGTATAATGAGATAATGTTGTAAACAAATGAGGATGCATAATGAGATACGGCATCTACACAACCAGCTTCCAGATGGGGAAAAAACTAACCAAAATAATCAAGTTCTCATTTGATTTAGCTTGTAAATGTGTCATAGCATAATTCATCAAAAGTCAAAATGGTGTAACGATATAAGCCTTTTTGAAAAAACAAGTCAAACCATCATAGGCAATAAATTATGAGCATAAGTGGAAGCTAACAGGGTGATAAATTTTATGTTTTTTTTTCTTTGTTGTGTACAAATCTTATGCTTGTTGAGGAAAAAAAACTAGGAGCGTAGATATGTGATTTAAGAGCTATTAGGTGATAGCATGGTTTGCAATGTCAACGACATGGAGCGAAATGTCATCAACATTTCTCCATTTCCCTCTTCAGCGACATGAAATCAAGGGGTAAATCCCCAGATTTCGTTTTTCCCCATGGGGCAACATTAGGGAAATTTTTCAATATTTTTTGAAAAAATTGAAATTAAAATTGGAAACGAATTAAATAAATATTGTATATTAATAATATTATAATGTATTTAGACACTAATAAGGGTTGTTTAAAACATGGGGGGAAACCAATCAAAAACCCCATATTTCCCTTTTTTTACTCATAGATATGGCACTTGATTTCTAGTTTTATGTATTTTTTAATTTGGCTTACATTCACTTTTAGTTTGGCTTAATTAGATATAACATCTTTTTTACAGCTTACAGACCCGACAACGACTAAGTTAACCCCCCACCCCTCCCTCCCTCCCTCCCTCCCCTCCCCTCCCCTTCTCAAGTAATGACTATTAATATTTAGGCATTTGTTTTTGTATTTTTGGATGTATTTGGGTGCATGTAGGCTTTAATTAGACATGCTTAAAAGTTGGGGCAAAAAATCCATCAAAAACCCATGGTTTAAACACATTTTCCCTTGGTTTCCCCTTTTTTTCCCCACGTCGCCGACATTTCCCTAGAGCCACCTGGCAACATGCCAAGCGGCATCGACATGGCAAACCTTGGGTGATAGCACTTCACAGTAAAGAAAGCAAAACACATGTCATTCCCATTCTCTGGTGCTTACCAATGTGTAAATTAACCATTACTCATGCAACACAGCCAAATAGGTGTAAATCTAGTGATGTACATTCGAGCTGGCCTGCCATAAATTTTTTTGTGCCAGCCATGCTACGTGTTGTGCCATGCCGAATTTTCGGGCACCAGGCCCGGCACAGCATTGCATGGTTCACGATTACTATCGTGTCAGGCTGGGCTTTGGGCTTTGCTTATAAAATGGACAAAACTTGATTCATGCTCGTGCCGTGGGGCATGACCCCCAAGTCAAGCACGGCTTGATAAGGCCTATCGTGTTGGGCCGGACCGGCAAGCGCGGCCCAACGCGTTTGTACACCCCTATGTAAATCAGATTGATGGGAGAAAAATGCATCCCCCGCGGAGCAAGAAAATAGAATTCGCAAAAGGAAACGAAAGTGAAAGTTTATTCGTAAACAAACGTCTTATTGATCACACACTATTGAGAAGGCCAATGAGCTGAGATTTTAACTAGATTAAACAAAAAGGCAATACTCGCAAAACATTGCTTGGGACTGTGGGTGAAATCACTGTACCATTACAGAAGGCTCCCAAAAAACAAATTAATTGCAGCATCCTGCACAAACCTTAAGGGAAAAAGAAAATCGTTTCTGATTCAATTAATATTTTTCTCCATGAGCTAGAATGGACACATTTTTATGAAAATTATCTTAACAATAACGATTATGATTAAGTGACGAAAGCAAGAACAAATTCATCAAACTACATAATGGTCAACTTTAACATAACGATCAAATCTGCAGAGAATAATGCATACTATACTTAAGATTCATTTCTTTAAACCCTAATCTTACCAAAAAAAAAAAAAAACAACTAAACCCCTTCAACCAACATACAATGATCCATCATGCAAACACTGATAATCGTCAAAACAACAACATTACTACAACTGCAGAAGCAGAATTGCAGAAGAAGGAAATTTCAAAAAAAAAAAAAAAATCATAATAAATAAATGATAACAATCAAACATAGTAGATAGAGAGAGAGAGAGAGAGAGAGAGAGAGAGAGAGAGAGAGAGAGAGAGAAACACTAACTGATAGGAGG
>JAUPMG010096336.1:0-12418 GCA_031762675.1 Pachysandra terminalis
ACCAATCACACAATCAATGCAAATGAACACAATATGAAGCACTCAATGATGAAATGGAAATCACAATCAAGAATGCAGGTGAGATGGTAATGTGATATGGATGCTCATAATGAAGTAATGAAAATGAAAGGAATGCATGTGTAGGTGTTAGGCCAATCCTAACAATGAAATCAACTCCCACATCTCCTATAGGCAATTCTACCCTAGAATGTGCTGAAAAGGAAACCACATAGCAGACCCTCTTATCTTAAGAGTTCTGAAAACATTATCAACATTTCTTTCAGGAATGCTAACCCGAGGTAGAAACCACCATCTTCCTTTTCAGGGGACATGACCCAAAGGTAGGAATTGTGATATTCCTTTTAGGGGATACCACCCAAAGCAGGAACAATCATCTTCCCTTTCACGGGATACTACCCAAGGCAAGATTAGCCATCTTATGCACATCCACAACATACCATCTTATTCCAAGAGTTTTGAAAACAAACAATGATCACTCTAGGATCATTCCAACAACAATGATCTCCTCTAGAGCCACTCAAAAACACACAAATACCCACACTTGGGTCACATAGGAACCACACACTACATTCATGCCTATCTTATGCACTATGAACTCTCAATACAGGCATCACATAAGTAACACATATCTCATGTATATTTCATTCAAACACTTTCATAGGTCATAGAATAGAGTACACATTCCTAGCACACAACAAACTAGGGCAATAGGGCCCTATAGTTGCACAAAACTTCACACACATACTAAAACCACAAACTAACATCACACACAACTTATAATGGTCAAGACACTGCTGCCCACTAATTTTGGAAGCTATAGGGTTTCGGTCCCAAAGTCTTCGATAGGCGATTTCGGTTCCTCCCCAACCTCAGTAGGACGGCCAGAGAATTTGGGGTCTTTTGGGGATTTTTGGCAGGTGGTTCGGTCGGACCAAGGGACATGCTGAGACTCGTAATTTCCCAAAAAAATCACCAAAAATCCCTACTATCTCATACATTCATATTTTAATCTAAGAACACTGATCACATGCCCAGAATCACACAGATCATCCCAAAATCATCATTACTATCATTTTTCACATCAAACCTATCCATATTCATGGAATCACTCATTAGGTCTTGAAATCAATCATAAAAGCATATTATAACAATCATTCATGTTAAACACCAAGCGCTAGGCATACAATTCCATTATGAGAAATATGATCATCATCTTTCATGCATATCATTCCTAGATTCATCAAACCTACCTGTATCCTATATCATATTCCCATGAACATAATTAATTTAAAATCCAAGAAATCATACCTCATGTTTTTCTGTAGATTTCGATTCTCTCATCCATTGTTTCTAAGTGGCCCTTCTTTTTCTCTTCCTTTCTCTCCTCTAATTCTCTCTGTCTTTCCTTTTCTCTTTCTTTTCTTTTTCTCTCCCTTTTCTTTTTCCTTTCTTGTTGTTCCTCTTCCACTCTGTTTCTTCCTCCATCATATTAGCTCAAAATTCTTCTCTTCTTCTTCCTTTTCATCTTCTTCTTTTTCCAATCTCCTCTTCTCCTTTCTTCTTTTCTTCTCTTGGTCGTGCACTACTTAGTATAGAGTTATGGGATCCTTCCTAAAATCTCAGATCCTAGATGGAAGGTGTTTCATTAGTTTAAGTAACTTTCCCTCTATCCTAATTAGAGCCATAATCAAATTTGAATATGTGAAAGACCTTTTTACCCTCCTACATTTCCCTGGTCTATACGACCCTTTCTATTCTTAGATTCCTTTTTAGGGCATTGGTCTCTAATGTTGTCGACTAATAACTTACTTGGTCCCTAGATGTTTATCTATTTTCACTCCCCAAGCCTTATTTCTAAATTTGTTTACTGATTTCACCCCTACCCAAAAACGTGGGCCTTTAGTCATACATTCTTACTCGGTTTCATTGCTTAAATAAATTTAAATTTTGAAATCAAGGAAGGGTTACTACAATCCACCCTCCTTAAAAGAATTTCAACCCAAAATTAAGTCACATTAAATTTTACAAAAGGATTCATTTTCTCATTCGTGCTAGACATGTTATACTTGGGTTTTAAACAAAAATTATGTACTAATCTAATAAAGAGTAGTCATAAAGTTTATGGCGTTCAAAACAGTCAAATTTGCTAACATTAAGGTTCAAATAACTAAGTTTTACATCAAAACTACTCATTATAAGTTCCTTGCCATTCGCGATGGCAATAAAAGAAATAAAGTCTAAAGAAATCTAAATCCTCTAAGAGGTATCTCCCTCATGAGGGGTGGAGGTGGATGCACTGAAGGTGGGATGGCATCGTTTGTTCGACCACATCCAAACATGTGAACTTGAGTGCCTTCTCCACGGTTTCTCGAAGTTTAGACATCTCTTTCCAGTTCTCTCCCATCTCGGCTCTCAACTGGGAGTTAGACCTCTCCAAAGTTGTAAGCCGGGGCGTCCATGGTAATGTTCCTCCTCGTGTAGTGATGTCGTGGCTGAATGTCGACTCGTGGTGTAAATGAGGTGGAAGCTCCATGGTGCTGTTTTTTAGGAGGGCTCTGCTGTTCTTCTTGACGCTCTAGTTGTTCCTCCTCAATATTTTGCCTCCTAGGAAGCTGCCCGGAACCGATAATCCTTGGTAAGATCATCTTGCAAAGGTTTGTCAACCTAAAAGGTAGAGCAATAGTGCCGGATTTCTGTTGGGGTAAGGGAATACCCCAAAACTTGGCGACAATGCACATTAAGCAAGGAAAAGGTAGGGCGCTCTTCCTTGTATTCTGAATGTAGCAAATAAGGTGTGAAATGATGATAAAGGGGAGACAAATTCTATGGCCAGTAGCCACAAGGTGAAGGAATGCAACCATGTTAGGGGTGAGTTCCGTCTTATTCCAGGATCGGGAATAGATGTTGGTCACAAAAATCTTTTGGAGGATTCGATAGACTGGTAGAAGTTTGGTAGCACTGAGGGAATTGTCATAATTCCACTAGACTCTCTTGCCACACAGGACTCGGGTTATGACAATCTTTTCGGCTGGTATGGCACTAAATTCATTGTTCATGGGTAGGCACATTAGCTTGGACACTAACTGTAGGCTGAGGGTTTTGGTAATGCCATAAATATTGAAGGCAATGCTCACGGAATCGTAGTCGGTGTTAGTGACGTTGGCATACATCTCAAGGGTAATGGGGGGGTAAGTCGTTCCACCCCAATCTAGGATGGGTTCCCTTCCTATGGCTTGAAGTTTCTCGACCACGTTGTAATTCACTATATTGGTCTTGATCACTCTCTTTTCTATGATCATTTATCGGTTAGCATATGCACTAACTTCTTCGGTCTCATTCTCATGGGTTTGGGTTGTCTCAACCCCTTGGGTTTGTTCAGTCTCTGAGCAAGAAGAATCACTTCCCATGGAGTCAGATAGGTGGGATGATGAAGAAGAAGGAGGCTATGACCCCCAAAGATGTCGAAGCCCTAGAGAACTTGGTCTTCTTAGAAGGGCCTTGGGTTGTCTTGGTTCTAGCCATTGGGATTCCCATTCAAAGAATAGATGAACTCCAAAAGTGAAGAACACACAATGAGAATTAGAAGGAGCTTACCGGAATGAGAAACCACTTGGATTGGAGTTGGAGTTTCCCTAGAAGTTCTTGAGAAGGTTTGGAGGAGTGATATGGAGATGGGGATTACTTAAACTAAAACTAGGGCATCAAAAGCCCTTTAAATAGGTTCATCCCCTAGTTCGGCTGAATTTCGGTCGGACCGAGAAACGTACCGAACTCCTAAGTTCATGTTTTTAGAATCTTAAATTTTTCATAAAATTTTTAAGGCAACTTCAAGCATAATTTTCCACAAAATTTCCTTTTTATTTTATGACATAATTTGAATCATGGGTTCATTTAGTTGACGGGTTAGGCCAGAACCCGTAACAGCTCTAAAGTAATTCTTTGTCATGTAGATCTAAAATTTCACATTTTATCTTAATCAAGTAAATTTATATTTTGTTCCTTATTATTTATTTTCATCTTTAATATATATATATATATATATTCATAATGTCATCAAATAATTTATATACTCAGATCTGCATTAAGTATCTAATTTTTATTTTTTTCTCAGGAATCTGGTTCAATGTATTTGCAACTACATTGACTTCGATTTCTAGAAAATAGTTAGTATAAGACTCACAATTACAAGTCTAGTAACTATTTTGTAAGTCTTGATTGTCATATCTTTTAGAGAAATGCTAATTCCAGCATACCCATCTTAATTTTGTCCTCATTGAGCAGCCTTCAAACTTTTAAGAATAGTGGTACCCCTATCCCAATTTGTCTATCCAGCATTACTAATAAGGATGCAAGCACCAATAATTCTGGTGCATTGACATTCTTTGGTTCTATAAAGATGTGCTCCCTTGACATTATAGGGAATTATATATTAAACTAGTAATAAAATGCACTTTCCCTTTTCCTAGTCACTAAATGACACTTTCTATTCATGACATAAGTCTATAAGTTCATTGGGAGTTGTTTCTACACAGGTATATTCATACATTACTTATAGCATTGCAAGTACACTATTCAAGACATCCTACTCAAGATCAAGCTGTTTAAAGATAGTAATTAGCAATCAGCTCATAGGTCTCTAAGTAAAACTCCTATGTTGTCATGTCTCTAAGCATAAAGTTTAATAGTTCTACACAGGCATACTCACATATCGTATGTAAGCATAGAAGGCATCCCATTTTATATAATCACACAACATCAAACAATTTGCAAGAGAAAAACATCCATCACACAGTTTAGAGAAGTGCTTCCTAGGTTAACATGTTTATATGTCTTCATTCTAGGATTTTGCTAACTTTAGAGCCTCTAGATTTACAACTTACAATAATCATAACCTGTAGTCACACAATTCACATTACGCATACACACACAATTCGGAATACTTCACATGTACACAGTGCACTCAATTCAAAGCATTTCACACAAGGTCAAGCAATTCATACAAAACACTCAACACGTAATTCATACGTGTGAATCCTAATGTCCATCTCTATGTTCTCTTCACCTTAGGTAGTCTTACCTTGAGCTCGGATACCAATCTGTCATTCCCCGAATCCGAGATTATGGAATCTCGAGGATTTCCAGGGGAATGACCTTCGGATCCAACCCATGGATGCGGCCAAACCAATCAAACCATATCTCGCGGTTTGACAGAGCATAACTAAACACCAGCGGAAGTCTTAAAATTCAAAATCACATTACCATGTGAATAGTTCCAACAGAATTACAAAATCCAAATGTAATAAATGAAAATGCATCCAAATGCCCAGTTGAATCAAAACACTAAATAAACTCATAGTTTGAAAATAAACAACTCAATTGTTTCCCAAGTTCAGACGACAGCATTCACGTCCACAAAGCATCTTCCTTCCCAGGTTCATCATCAATCTAGAGGATAACCTGTTTCACGTAGGGGTGAGCTTTGGAGGCTCAATAGGAAATATCCAAGGAAATTATACTAATTACCTTCACAGTCATATAATAACATCATTAAAACACACAAAACCTTAACATGCTTCTATACACAATCAATCATGCAAATATCTCATGTTTTCTTCACCATTCATACAAGTTTCTCACATCATAATTCACATAATTATCTCAAGTACCATGAATCCACACATACTATCAACATTACAATTCACATACATAGAAAGTCTCTAGCTTTCTCAAACTCATAACTACAAGATCACAAGTGTACAAACACACTTCTTATAAACTAGAATTCCCATGACATAGCCATGCTAAAACATATTCTCTCATACGATCATCAGATCCTATGGTATCAATCGTGCTGAAATATTCATCCTCATAATCCACAATCTCATAATACACTCAACACACAACTACCAAATAACTTATCCTACCAATCACACAATCACACAATCAATGCAAATGAACACAATATGAGGCACTCAATGATGAAATGACAATCACAATCAAGAATGCAGTTGAGGTTCTAATGTGATATGGAATGCTCATGATGAAGTGACGAAAATGAAATGAATGCAAGTGTAGGTGTTAGGCCAAGCCTAACAATGAAATCAACTCCCACATCTCCTATAGGCAATTATACTCCAGGAATGTGCTAAAAAGGAAACCACAAAGCATACCCTCTTATCTTAAGAGTTCTGAAAATATTATCAACATTTCTTTCAGGAATGCTAACCCGAGGTAGAAACCACCATATTCCTTTCAGGGGACATGACCCAAAGCCAGGAATTGTGATATTCCTCTCAGGGGATACCACCCAAGGCAGGAGCAATCATCTTCCCTTTCAGGGGATACTACCCAAGGCCGGATTAGCCATCTTATGCACATCCACAATAGACCCTCTTATTCAAAGAGTTCTAAAAACAAACAATGATCACTCTAGGATCATTCCAACATTCCAACTAGAGTATCTCCTCTAAAGTCACTTAGAAACACACAAATATCCACAGTTGGGTCACATAGGGACTACACACCACATTCATGCATATCTTATGCACTATAAACTCTCAATACAAACATCATATAATTAACACATATCTCATGTATATTTTACTGAAACACTTTCATAGGTCATAGATTAGAGTACACAGTCCTAGCACACAACAAACTGGGGCAATATGGCCCTTTAGTTGCACAAAACTGCATACACATACTAAAACCACAAACTAACACCACACACAACTTATAATGGTTAAGACACTGCCGCCCACCAACTTTAGAAGATATAGGGCTTCGATCGATGCTTCGGTCGGACTGAGGGTCAAACTGAAGTCTTCGGTAGGTGTTTTCGGTTCCTCCCCGACCTCGATAGGGAGGCCAGTGAATTTGGGCTCTTTTTGGGATTTTCGGCAGATAGTTCGGTCAAACCGAGGGACATGCCGAGACTCGTAATTTCCCAAAAAAAAAACCCAAAAATCTCTAATATCTCATACATTCATATTTTAATCTAAAAACACTGATCACATGCCTAGAATCACACAGATCATCACAAAATCATCATTACTATCATTTTTCACATCAAACCTATCCATATTCGTGGAATCACTCATTAGGTCTTGAAATCAATCATAAAAGCATATTATAACATTCATTCATGTTAAACTCCAAACCTAGGCATACAATTCTATTATGGTAAATATGATCATCACCTTTCATGCATATCATTCCTAGATTCATCAAACGTACATGTATCCTATATCATATTTCCATGAACATAATTAATATAAAATCCAAGGAAATCCTACTCCAAGTTTTTTTGCAGATTTCGATTCACTCATCCATTGTTTCTGAGTGGCCCTTCTTTTCTTCTTCCTTTCCTCTTCTAATTATTTGTCTTTCCTTTTCTCGTTCTTCTCTTTTTTCCTTTCTTGTTGTTCCTCTTCCACTTCGTTTCTTCCTCGATCATAGCAGCTCAAGATTCTTCTCTTCTTCCTTCTCATCTCTTCTTTTTCCAATCTCCTCTTCTCCTTTTCTTGTTTTCTTGTTTTCTTCTTTTGGCCATGTAGTACTTAGTATAGAGTTATGGGATCTTTCACAAAATCTCAGTTCCTAGATGGAAGGTGTTTCATTAGTCTAAGTAACTTTTCCCCTATCATAATTAGAGCCATATTCAAATTTGAATATGTGAAAGACCTCTTTACCCTTTTGCATCTCCCTAGTCTATACGAACCCTTCTATTCTTAGGTTCCTTTTTAGGGCTTTGGTCTCTAGTGTTGTCGATTAGTAACTTAATTGGTCCCTAGATTTTTATCTATTATCACTCCCAAGCCTTATTTCTAAATATGTTTACTGATTACACCCCTACCCAAAAATGTTGGCCTTTTGTCATACATTCTCTTACTTGGTTTCATTACTTAAATAAGTTTAAATTCATATTAAATTTTGAAATCAAAGGTCAGGGTCACTACAGATGCACTGCCCAATCTAGCTTCTTATCATCCACTGCTAATAACTGTAGCTTCTGGTCAGATCTCTGACTAGCTGCAATATGGTCCTCGAGAGAAGGTCTAGCCATTAAACTAAAACAAAACCTCTGCTCCGTTGATCCACTGGCTCTACTCCCAAACCAGATAAATTCTCATGTAAACTCCACTCCTGACGCATCAACTGAGCTAATACACCCCGTGGTCTGTGACTCAAGGCATCTGTTATAACATTTTCCTTCCCAGGATGATATCAATGGGTAGAGATATAATCGTTTACCAACTCCAACCATCTCCTATGGCGCATGTTCAGAACCTTCTGAGTAATGATGTACTTCAAACTCTTATGGTCTGAAAATAACTCAAACTCCTTTGCATTAAAGTAGTGTCTCCACAGTTTCAATGCAAAAACCACCGCGACCAACTCACGATCATAAGTAGGGTAATTAGGCTCATGAGCCTTAAGTTGTCGTGATGCATAAGCCACGACTCGTCTGTCCTACATAAGAACTACACCCAAACCTTGCAATGATGCATCAGTGTACACCTCCTTCTTCTGCCCACTGACAGGAATCACTAACACTGGCGCAAATGTCAATTTTCTCTTCAATTCCTCAAACGCTAATTCATACTGCTCATCCCAATCATATCTCACATCCATCCTAGTCAAACGGGTCAATGGTGCTGCAATCTTAGAGAATCACTCTATGAACCTCTGATAATAGCCTGCTAGACCAAGGAAACTTCTGATTTCTGATGCATTCTTCAGTCGCTCCCAACCAAGAACCGCATCCTTTGTTTAATCCACAGAAATAACTCTCCTGGAAACCACAAGACCAAGGAATTTGACATCATCTCTCCATAAATCACACTTCTCAAGTTCAGCATACAACTGATGGTCATGTAGTGTCTATAGTACAATCTAAGGTGCTCCTCCCTAAACCTCGAGTAAATCAAAATGTCATCCATGAAGATAACAACAAGCCGATCTAAGTAAGGCATGAACACCCTATGCATTAGATCCATGAAAGTTGTAGGTGCATTCGTCAGCCCAATTGGCATCACCACAAACTCATAGTGTCCATAACGAGTACGAAATGTCGTGTTCTAGACATCCTCATCCCTAATCCATAGCTGATGATATCCCGATCTCAAATCAACCTTAGAAAAGAACTGATCAAACAAGTTGTCAATCCTAGGCAGTGGATACTAGTTCTTCACAGTCACCCAGTTCAGCTGCCTATAATCAACATAGAGATGAAGAGACCCATCATTCTTCTGAACAAACAACATAGGCGCACCCCACAAAGAATTACTCGGCCTAATGAAACCAAGTGCTAACAATCCGTCTAATTGCTCCTTCAACTCTCGCAACTCTGTTGGAGCCATCTGATAAGTCACCAAAGATATAGGAGATGTGCTCGACACCAACTCTATACAGAATTCTACCTCCATTTTTGGTGGCAAACCTGAAATCTACTGGAATACTACATGATACTCCCAGACTGTGGAAACCTCCTCCAGAGACAACTTCTTTCCCACATCCGCTGCAGATAGAAAATCCATCTGGTAGGCATCTTTCTGAGTCCCAAGGAGAGTCAAACGTCTACCCCCAGGAAGATCAAACAGCATAGACTTCTCAAAACAATCTACCTTGGCATGATAGGCGATGAGTCAATCCAAAATGAGGATGACGTCAAAGTCCATCGTGTCCAAAACTACAAGGTCATGCTCCAGATTCAGGTTACCCACTCTCACCACACAAGCACGACACACTCGGTGTAGAGCAATGATCCCTCCCACTAAATTGACCATACACAAAGGTATCTCCAAACAATTGGGCTGAAGACCCAAAAATAGCATGAAACTATTGGCTATGAATGAATGAGATGATCTCGAATCAAATAAAATATGTGCTAGAGTGTGATAGATGTGAAGAGTACCTTCCACAACTGCATTCGACACTCGGTCGTTTCTAGGAGCTGAAGTCTTTGCCAAGGCGTTAGCTAGAGCTGGCAATTTACAACCCAACCCGACTAAACGGGTTTGGGTTCGACCCGTTTATTAAATGGGTTGGGTTCAGGTCTAGGTTTCATCGACCCGTTGGTAAACGGGTTGAACCCGACCTAACCCATCAAACCCGCATTGACCTGTTTATTACTATTTATTATTAATTTAAAATTTAAAATAATAAAATAATAAAATAATAAAAAATTAAAATAAATATATAATTAACTAATTAATTAAAATTTGAACGGGTTGGCAGGTTCGACCCATATATGGGTGGGTTCAATTCGGATTGAGGTTTTCCTTACCCGTTGGTAAACGGGTCAAACCCGACGCATTGCCATCTCTAGCATTAGCCTTGCCTCTCTGCACCAGCTGGGGTGGATCTGGCCTCTGACCATCAGCCCTCATCGGCTCTTTGCAATGCCTCTGTATGTGACGCTGCTTGCCACAGATAAAACACACCACCTGTCCATTCTGCTGGAGGAACTGCTGCTGCTAGGGTGGCAATGACTGTCTCAGTGCAATAGGTTCAATCGGCACTGTTGTAGCAATTGGTTGAGCTTTGGTAGGTTTAGCATTAGTTGTAACAACCCAAACAAAAATAATAGGTTACTGTGTAAATGATAAGAAATTAGGGGTTAATTTAAAATTTTAGTTTTAGCTGTCATGTTTGACTTTTGACCGATTGTGATTGATGGGTTGTACAAATAGGAAACTAGGTGCATCGCACACAATCGTAACTTCTAAAGTTATGACATGTGGCTAGGATCTTGTAGGGATCTCTAAATATGAAATCAATGGCTAGGATCTTGCAGTAACTTTCAATATAAGATTAATGGTTGAGATTTAATATAAGAAATAGAAACACTCTGTAATTGAAAAGGATTCAAAATAAAGAAGTAAATAGGAGACCAAGTCAAAGTAGGTAATTAGTGAGCATTCTCTACCAACTATAATAGTACTAAAACTAGGATTAAAAATCAATGGCAAAGATCTTGTAGTAGCCTTCAATCTCCAATTAATGGTTGAGATTTAAAACCAACAATTAGTAGATAATCTCAATAAACTAGAATAGCATCTATTCAAACTAAAAGCTAGGAGTTTAAAACAGAATTAGTAAGAAATCAATAATAGAAAGAAACTCATATTGGTTGAAAAACTAATCTGAGGGCTGAGATTCAAAATAACCAATCAATGGCTGAGACTAAAAGTCCATAGTTACTAATCCTAGAGTTCCTAACTGCCTATATAAACACAAGGCCTTGGGAGGTTGATTCATCACTTGAAGAAGAAGAAGAAGATGAGCAAGAGGTGTAATTCTCTACACCAACCTTTAAATCAAGGTAAGTATTCAGGTCTAACCTAACTTTTGATTGAATTAGGAGAGCAAGGTACTTTCTTTGTCTATGAAGTATTTTCCAAAATTTTCATCAAGTTTTCTAAGTTTAATGGTTGGATATGGTAAGTATAAATTAAACTATGTTTATTGATGTTTGTTTATTGGGTTTTGTGCGGAATTCAAAGTTAAGTGGGGTTACTTAACAAGTTTTTGTGTTTAGAGTTGAAGAGGAGACAAATTCAGGCAAACCTGCCCAGATCACAATCTTCGACGACCTCCTCAACACCACGAACAGTTCGCCGATCAGCCCAGAAACTCCTCAGTGCACTCTTGGCTCGCCGAGCCCCAACATATGAAAACTTAGGCCCCTAGATCTGTCACCAAGACCCAACTCGCGCGCCGAAGGCACACCGAGCGTCACAGAGGGAAAAATAGGTCCCCGGTTTGTTCACTGAGCCCCAACTCGACACGCCGAGCCTGACACCCTGAAAACAACCCAAAATCCCCATAAGCCCCTTGGCGACCTCCTCGGTGCACTGAAAGACCGCCGAAGGTACACCGAAACCCACTCGACGATCCCTTGGCTCGCCGAGAAATACCAAGTTGGTCCGTTTGCATTGGAATTTCATGTACTAACGCATTTTGATCTCATTAGACTGATTCTTACATTACTTTTGCTCAAATATGCTTATTTCTCATACTCACTTCTTTATGGACCTTTGGCTACGTTTAGTGGTCATGTGATATTTTGATATGCTTTGTAGTTCATGTTTATCTAATGTCCAGCATATTAGTTAGCTATACTTCACATTGGACACATGATTGGTATGCTTAGTTAATGCGCACATTCTCACTTGCACAGCATTGGACCTTTTGGCTTCATGACCTTGGATTGGGTCTGAAAGCCTTACCCTTTACATGAACCCATACTTTTGGAATTCATGATAATCATGAGAATATTATGATTTGGAAATTATAATAGGTGAGGAGACTTATATTTTCTGGAGTTGAGGGACTGATCATCCCAATAGACCTATTTTGATTCTTGTCTTGCGAGACGAATGCCCGTCTTGTT
>JAUPMG010096408.1:0-12415 GCA_031762675.1 Pachysandra terminalis
ACAAATCACATATATAACCTTTCAGACGGGCAATGCATTAAACACTCCATATATACAAAATAATTCCACCAACACCCCCGTATCTCCGTTTTTCAAGGCATCCATGCACTTCTAGTTATTCATAATAATATATAAAGCATGCAGGAATAAGAATAGAAATACTAAACTAACTAAATATTCTTAGACAACAAATTAAGCATGCATCAATAAATTAATGACGTCTATAAGCCGGTAGGTCACCCACAAGGGGAGGAGCTTGGAGCCCAGTGCTTCGTTCACTAAAAATGATGACTTCATAAAATTTCACTAGTAATTGGTAATTTTGTCTAAGTTATCTGAACTTGATCATATAAGCTGACTAGTGTTTCAATGTAGATCAACTCTTATCAATCGATCTAATGTCATCAAATATATATCGAACTTAGCTAATTCAAATCAAAACAATAAACCACGTTGAAGCTAACATATCCTGATCGGAAGAGCGACACTCCGCTTATGTCCTATTAAGTAATGAATGAATTTTCTTATTGACCAAAAAAGAAAAAAACGTTGTGAAATAGCTTAACTTTAGTTTAACAATTACACCATATATAGGGAGAGCATATATGGTGGAATGCACGCCACTCATCAAACTGTTCTTCACGCCACTAAAAGATAAAGTTAACTGGATGCGTGGTGTGCACACGCTTCAGATGAAATACTCTCGTATATAGGGGTTACTGATTGCACCAACTTTATGATGCTTGAAGATTTTTTTTTTAATAATATTTTTCAACTTAACTGTGTTGACAAGGATTATTAATTAAAAGTTAGAATCACTTTGTTTTCTACCTTTTTTCTTTCTTTCTTCTTCTACATTTTTAAGAAAAAAATAGTTGGACCTGTGTTTTCAAAAATTAGATTGGACATGAAACTGAGAAGGGCTCCAAGTAGTTTTTGTGGATGGATAGTCTTGTCAAACAAGGAAAAAATGGACTGAAATGAACCGGTTTCAGTGCTTGACAAGCAAAAGACTTTGCATATTAAACAAGATGATGATTTTAGCCTTATTACTTGTTTGTAAAGAACATAGAACTAAAACTCACCTCCTGTTTATACCATCTACCAATTCCCCTTTTGGGATGTCTGGTAATGTTGTCTGATGGAAGTTTTGCTGCAAATGTTTCCCATCTTACTTTGTTGCCGGAACTGATATTGTAAAGTTCTCCTTACAAGCTGTTGACGATGATTCAGGGAACCAAGTAATCAATCAAATCCATGATTTGAGAGGTTTATTATGTTAAACAAAAGCCTATGGAAGACTTGTAATTTTGGTTTTGGCATGTCAAATGAGGCACGTGTATTCAAAAGGGTTAAGAGGAAGACCCTTATCATCAAATGCTTTTGACATCAATAAAATGCGCCTATAAAGTCCTATATGGTAAATGGTACTCTAATCAACTGGACAATCCAGCTAGTAGATTTTTGCTGATTGAACTTCAGAACAGTGGATGCCCAAACCCTACAGGTGCAACATTCATGCAAATGACAATGAATAAACAATGACTATGGTTTACAAGGTTGGAAAAACATATCATAGCTATAGCTAATGGTGTTACTGAAAAAAAAATGCATAAAGACAGTCTTCTTTTTAGTGTCTTAGTTAAAACAGTTTGACTATAAAGGAATTCAAACCCTAAATCACCATAAAAGATAATGCTCACACTTTGAATTGGGAGATATGATATTGAAACCCTAAATCACTATCACCCCTATTATATCTATCACTTTGAAACCCTAAATCACAATCAACCCTATACCTTATCTTGCCTTAATTAGAACAACATATTGCCTTTTTCATGAAAGGGTTATATGCTAATGAAAACTATTGAGAATGAACTTGATAACAACTCACATCAATAACGAAAGTAATCACAAACACAAAGTAAATCAAGAACAACACAGATTTACGTGAAAAATCCTAACGAAAAACAAATCAAAAAACAACAAAAAATCCATTGTGAAACAAAAGCAAGAACAGACATAGATGTTTCTCACGCAAAATTCCACACACCAAAAAACCATCCACTTCAAACCTATTGATCAGGATCAAATAATAATAGTAAACAAGAACAGATATAGATGTTTCTCGTACCTGTCATTGCACAAACTGACGACGAGCTATTGACGGCGACGGAGTAATGGCGAGCGATTGACGACGACGGAGAGACCAACGCAGGAGAGAAGAGGGGCATGGCATAAGGTAGAGAACGCGGGAAAGAAAAGAGGGGAAGAAGAGAGAGCAGCGCGGGAGGGGAATCGCGTTCGCGGGGGAAATATAAGGCATATTGTCGGCGGTCTTTTAGTGACCGCCGTTTAATAGTTGGTTTTTCTCGGTGGTCTTTCCAGACCGTTGTTGAATAGTAATGTTTTGTTGACGTTCTATACTGGACCGCCGCCCCTTATTCCATCTAACTCAGCGGTCAACTACTAACCACTGTTATTACATTGACATTTGTCGGTGGTCCTATAAAGAGCGTTAACAAAGAATCACTTTTCGGCGGTCTATAAGGACAGCCGGCGTATATCAATTTAACGGCGGCCAATTTAAGCCCGCCATTAAATACCGCTGCTAATTCAAACTTATTTTGTAGTGCATCTTGAGAATTGTATGAATCTTAATTAAATTTGAGTATTGAATTAATTCATTGTACTCTAAGAATTAAATCCTAATTCAACTACTTGCGCAATTGTTGTTGTAGGTTACCTAAGAAGCTAAGAAGGAATGGGATAGTTTTTCTAAGGAAAAGAAAATAGAATATGAGGAATTGACAAGGCTTGAAAAACTAAAATATCAGTCAAATACACCTCCACGTAGTCCCAAGGCAAGAGGAATGGTAAGTTAAGCTACAATATTTAAAAATTTTATCCTTTTGTGAAAGGTATTAATATTATTCCTTAAGTTATTACTAATTTTAACAAAGTGTTATTCATTACAGCCAGCTTTTGTACACGATGTTCACCAAACAAATTTGTAGCTGATGTGAAAGAGATAAACGAAGACCAAAAGCTTGTTGTGGATAGTTTGGGTCTTGGTCACCTTTTACAATTGAAATGTACTACCATACGTAGGGAGGTATGCTTATGGTTGGTGAAAAGGTTTGACCCTATTAGATATTCCATAGAAATTAGAGGTAATACAATACCCATAACCCTAGGTCATATTGAATTTATCTTTGGGCTGCCATCTATAGGCAGAGAGGTAGTATCAACTGGGTCTAGTGAAGTGTTAGATGAAGTTCTTAGCAGTTTTGAAGTTGAAAAGTCTGGATAGCTTCAAAATAATAGGACATAGGGATGAATTTATTAGGGCATTTGTCCTATTTTCACTTGGTATTCTCTTATGCCCTGCATCCAATTCACATGTGAGTACAAAGTATTTATATTCATTATTGGATGCGAAGGCAATTAGGGAATACAATTGGTCAAAGTTTTCCTTGATAGGCTTTGTGAAGAGATTGCTCTTTTTCAGCTAGGAAAAAAGAAAGCAATTGGAGGGTGCTTGCTATTTCTTAAGGTACTGAAGTTGGTTGGTATTCATTTTCCATTATAATATAAGGAATATAAATTAATAAATATTACTCATTTGCAGTTATTTTACTATGATCAATTTTGTATTGAGCCACGATTGACCAATAGACCTATCCCACGCCTATTGGCATGGGGTGATGAAAAGATCATAAAAAGAGAGAAAGCAGAAAAAAGAGTTGGCGGATATGGTCAAGGAAAGGTATAATGTAGTTTTTTGCAGACCATAATATAATCATGTAATATCTTATGAAATTTGTTTGCTTATTGTAGTTTTTAGGAGATATGGATGCAGATGCGGATATATTAAAACGTGGGATGCTGGAGTCTACTGTAGCTAGAGAATATCATGAGGCAAGGACCACTGAAATATCTTTTGAGGGTTTGAGGAGCATTGATCCTGTAAGTAATTTTAAATTATTGTTTGTTTTTTATGCATTTGTGACATCCCTTAAAACCAGTAACAAAATTGCTACTTGATGTAGGGTTTGCATGAACATCTCTCCAATCTTATTGCAAGCATAAAGTTGGTAGTGCCAATATCAAATGAAATTATGCATCACACACGTGCACTTACTGAGCACATGTTAAGAGTTTAAGGCGCTCAATCGGCGACTACCGTTGAACAGGATCCCTCAAATGTTGGGCCTAGTTGTATGGATCCGAAGTGATCCCTTACTTACTGTTGTTGACTATTTGAGGACCCCTCAACCTGTTTCACACAATCCCTTATATACTGATGTTGGCCATGATGTGCACTATCCATCAGCCTCAAATTAAGAGTTCTCTTATAGTCGTTCCTCTCATGTTCCACAAGCATCCTCCCCATCTAGCAATACTGGAGATTCCATGCCTCACCAGGACAAACCAGTTGTAGATATTCCTATTATGGAGAAACCTCAATACACAAAGCGAATTCGTCAAAGGAGTCAGCATGTGAGGACTCCTTTTATAGTCGCTTCTAGGCGGGGAAGAGGAAGAGGAAGAGGTAGAGGTCGGAATTAGAGTTGATAAGTTTACTTGAAATGAATCTTTTGCTTTAAAATGATATGTTGTTGCTGCTCTTACACTAATTAATATTTGAATGACAGCTTGCTACTAGGTTAGAAGAATTGAAAATAGAGGAATGTTTTTGGAGGAGATAGTGATCTAAAGATCTCTGAGATATCTGGGGGGATTTTTGAAAGCTGTTACTATTGATCAGGACACCAATTTGGATGTTTGGATGTTTGTTGTATCTGGCTTGATTGGGTTTCAATGTAATCATTATGTTGTTGAGAGTTTTCTTATGCTTTCAAAATATTCCATTAGATATGTTTTTGTGAGGATTCAATTTGTTTTTCTTATCTCCAGCATCTCGTAAACATCTGCTTGTATTAATCTTATTCTGGAAGTGTTGAATGTTGAGTATATTTTTCTTGGAAATATTTTAATTAAGTTGGAAAATGGCATTAGTCAGTTAAGCATTTTGTTTTCAATTCACACAAAGGTCTTAGTTTTGTTAATCTTTACCAGAATCATTAATGGTCAAGTGGTTTCCAATATTATAAGAAACTATATCTATGGTGAGTGTTATGGCATGAACTGTAAAGGTATTGTTCAATTTCAAATCAAGCAATATATAAGGTTAGTCTGGTATAATGTTCTAATGTCTCAGTCATATTTGTTGTTCTTGATTCTATATCCGTGTTCAAAACAGCAGAGGTATTCAGAACAATCAGGCAATTTATATGGTGATAGTTTGAGGAAACCACAATTTATGCAGTATCGGACTCAACAATCCAGCAAAAGGAGATTGCTGGATTGGCGTTTTAAGATATTAAAAAGGAAAATAATTACAGGACTCATCTTGAAAGATGGCAGAGCTACTTCATCTCCAAATGTCATTTTTGTCCTAGAACTGTTATTTTCTAGAGTTATATTCTATGTGTTTCTAAGGACAAGCCATATCATTCTTGTAAGCTAGCCACTTGCAAAGTAATCCTTGCTTCAATGACTTAATAATATTCAACTATGAAGCTCCAAAGCCATATTCCACTAAGGGTAAAATCATTATAACACAGAGTACAAGCATTACAACATAGGGTACACGCATTACAACACGGAGTACAAGCATTACAACTAGAGTACAACTATTACAAGATAGAGTACAAGTATTATAGTATAGGGTACAATCATTACAACATAGGGTACAAGCATTACAACATAAGATACAAGAATTACAAGATATAGTACAAGCATTACAATATAGGGTACAAGCATTACAACATGGAGTACAAACGTTACAACATAAGGTACACGCATTACAACATAGAGTACAAGCATTATAAAACGGAGTACAAGCATTATAATATAAGGTACAAGTATTACAACAAGGAGTACAAGCGTTACAACATAGAGTACAAGCATTACAACATTTGGTACAAGCACTACAAGATAGAGTTCAAGCATTACAACACGGAGTACAAGCTATAAAACACGGAGTACAAACATTACAACATAGGGTACAAGCATTACAACACGGAGTACAAGAATTACAACATAAGGTACAACACCAACGGTTCACCGAAGCTTGCCTGCTTCGGCGGCATTTCCAGTGACTGATCTAGGTTGACACCTCTTCAGTAAATCGGCCATAACTTGGTTGATTCTCATCAGAATCACCCCAAATTTATTTTTGTGTGTTCCTAAGAGTTAGGGTCATCCAAATAAAATATAAAATAAATAATATAAAATACTTTATTACAGTAACTAATCCAAAGTTCAGATCTGTGTTCTCTAGATTCAGGTTTTCTATTCTTATGACATACAGTCACTAAATTGGTCATATCTCGTTGAATACTAATCAGATTCAACTGACAATTGTCTTGTTGGATTCCTAATGAATATAGGAATCCGAAAAAAAAAAAAAACAATTTTCAAAGCATTTCGAGTTCGGTGGGCTTTTCGACGAACCGATAAGGTAGCCGAAATTCGAGATCGGGTCAAAAGTCAGGGATTTTTGGAGATTCACCAGCTATAGAAATTTTCATGTCATCATAAGATTAAATAACTAAATTTAGCACAAAATGAGATCAAGATAAATAGAGATAGTCACTTACAAGAATTAATTGAGATGGACTAGCTCTGCCACTGAGAAGTTCAACCAAACATTTAATCAGAACAACTCAAGAGTTCAGAACAACTTTAGTTTAGTTAAGACATGGTGAATGTAGACTGATAGACACTTTCTGATTTGTTAAGATTGGCTTGGTCATTTGGGTTAGTAAGAGTTCTTTCAATACAAAATAGAGATACCCTCTTGTAATAAAAGAACGTTCATCACCGGCCGTAATGTTAAGATTGGCTATGTTCCTCTTTAATCTTGTTTCATCTATCAACAACTTTACTTTACATATGAGATTGTATTTAGCTATGTCTCAATGCTCTTTCTCCCTATGAAACAGTGAAAAAGAAGAATCTATCCCTGGAAAAAGTTGAAGCACAATTCATGAGTTTCCAAAAAAGGCACTGAGCTTGGGTCATTATTTTACACATGCAATAGAAAAGCTACTACACCGGTGCAGAAAGAGGGAGTTGCACATCAATCTAGAAAATGACTAAAGAAAAATAAATACATTAATCATATAAAGTCTTGTATTACAACTACTCCAAAAAAATCCTGCATCTTGTTAAGAAGTCTAGCCGCCCCTTCTCCAAGGTGGGTTTCTACATGTTTTTCTGTTGTGTCCAACCTTGCGGCATTTTCAACAGTGCACCGATACTCGAACAATAGATTGCGACTCTCGCCTTCTTTTCCTCGGTCTACCTGGCTGCCTTTTAGCATTAGGTGCATTGACTTGAAGATCCTCATCTATAGGTGGCCACTGTGATCGGTCTACAATCGGGTGTAAATTCTCTGACTATGTTATACAATATATCTGCGTACTATACCAATCTTGACAATAATCATATACATCCAAACCCCTATGCTGAATAGCTGCAAGTGCATGCATGCATGTCATCCCCATTACTTCTAGGCCACGACAAAAGCATGATTTCTTCTCTAGGTCTACGACATCTTGTCAGCCCAAAGAATTTACTTGGTACTCATGCAAAGAATATGGGATTGGGTTAGTTGATCCTACTGTAGTAATCATTTTCTCAATATATTTCTAAGCATATGGAGTTAATCGTTTTTTCATTTTAGCACCTTCTTTTTTTCTTTTGCAGAAGAATTTAGCAACCTTGTTTCTAATTCCCTCAACCAATGATGTAATTGGTATCTCTCGTACTTCTTTGAAGACAAAATTTATACTCTCTGAAGGTTTGGTTGTATTTATCTCATATCTATTTCCTTGAAAATTACCTCTGGCCCAATGTTCTTTCCCTATACCATCTATCCAATTATATGCACGATGGTTGATTGACTTGATCCCCTGTAAAATTTCATCACACTCTTGGCCAGTGTAAGCTCTGCCAACTTTCCAAAATAAGTCACGTAATGACTCATCTTTAAAATTACTCCAAAAAATTTCTGCCAAATGTCGGAGGTAAAAGCTATGATATGAACTAGGAAAATACCGAGGAATCGCATTCTGAAGGCCTTTATGTCGATCTGTCACAAATGTCAAGGAATCCCAATAATTTGGATGTGTCAGTATAAATTCACGTATACATGTCATGAACCATGCCCAACAATCATTATTCTCAATCTCAGCTACCGCGAATGCAATTGGCACAATGCCATTGTTTCCATCAACACCGACTGCAATTAGTAACACACTAGAAATATCACCTCTCATGTGTGTGCCATCAATCAACAGGATTGGACGTAGATGATTATGGAATGTGCGTATGGAAGCACTAAATGCCCAGAAGAAACTCAAAAACGTAAAATCATCATTACAAACCAAATGTGTTATGCATCCCTCATCTCTTCACCTTAACTCCTTCATCAAACCAGGAATGATCTTATACTACTCTTGGAATGATCCATATATGAATTCCAATGCCTTCGAATTTTCTCTCACTGCTTTTGAATATGATATTGTGATGACAAATCTTGTTTCAATAGCAGTTATAATTTCCTTTGGACTTGTACCCCGATGTTTTTCTAATATCTCCTTTATCTTCAATGCTATCCATGTTTTTGTTGCTTGACGATGATCACGACCACCTTTTCGCTTGTGCACTAAACATGTATGCTCCTTAGTATACTTTCTCACCCTAAATATATTTAAGTTACGCAATTTCTTTGTGTGTAAGTGCCACGGACATTTAGGAGCAGCACACTTTACCGTCACTATGTTTGGAGATGTAGTAACTGGTTTATATTCATGCTTTGTCCTAATTGCAAAATCTCGAAGAAAATTGGTCAATGTTGCAACATCTGTGAAATTTTGACCAATTGAAAAATCTGTCAAGCTGTCATTTCCCATAATATTATTGATAATATCACTGGTTTCCTCCTCTAAGGGTTCAACGAATTGTATATTGGGGATAATGTAATATCTATCAATAAAATCCGTGATTGGTTGCTCTAACTGCTTATTATCATCAATATGCATTATGGAACATGCCTTGTGTGGTCTTGGAGTAATAGGCACATCAAGTTCAGCTAGATGATTCATGAATTGTGATCCTGTTGAACTATGCCTTTAAGATAAAAAAAATAATTAAAAAATGAATTAAAGACATAATAATAATAATATGGAATAATAAATTTATTTATCGACTTTAGTTCATACCTTGGTAATGATAGAGGAACACAAGATTCATTGGGATAAATGCTAGTTGCAGGAGATCCATTGTCAGATGAACGATAAGCACGACTAAATGGCAATGGAGATTCATGCCTATGATAATCATTTCATTGTTGATTAGAAATTCTTTAAGTCATCACACTTAACTATTTTTCAACTAAAGACGTAGGAATGATTGATAATAGTTAATTTATTACTCAACTTTAATTTATACCTTTGTGATGACAAATAAACAAACGATTCATCGGGACACATGTTATTACTAGGCGTTTCGTCGCCCCGTGAATGATAATCACT
Organism: Pachysandra terminalis; assembly: GCA_031762675.1. Classification (NCBI taxonomy): domain Eukaryota; kingdom Viridiplantae; phylum Streptophyta; class Magnoliopsida; order Buxales; family Buxaceae; genus Pachysandra; species Pachysandra terminalis. Next base: position 9,609 of record JAUPMG010096408.1, read on the forward strand.
ACATAATGGCAGTGGAGATTTGTGCCTATGACAATCATTTATTCCATATTAATCAGAAATACATTAAAATCATCATTCTTGACAATTATTGAAGATATATCATACTTGTTAGCTGATCTCTGAATCAAAGATTTAACAACTCGATTTTGCTGGCTTGAGAAATTGCAATCATGATCATCACATCTTACAAGGTTATTGGTATTTCCAATGTGATGTCCAACATAATCCCTATAATATACATCAATGCATATTAACCAATAATCTAATAAAAAATATCACACAAAACAACAAAATCATGTACATGGACATCAAGTAATACAATTGCTATAAAATATGATACCTTTGAGTTGATGTAGATGACGCTTGATCTAATTGCTTTAGGATGTAAACAATAATAACATTACAATTCTGAGGATACATATCCATTACAATACTCAATGACTTTTCGTCTTCCAATTCCATAGCAATTGAAGTGTGTGGATCAACAACAAATTTAGACATTATCTTGATTGGTGTTGAGTCGGGTGATAACTTGCTGAGTTCATAATACTTAAGAGCAATGTCAGAGTAGCTAATATTTTTGTCAAACCGATCTGCTTTCATGTGTCCACCTATATAATTAGGGTTATGAATTTCATGTTGTAACTCCCCATTGTAATAGCATAATAGTGGCACATGAGTCATTTCTCTACATAAGAAAACATGGAATAAATAGAATAATAAAAACCTAGAATGAAAACCTTAGAATCAAATTAATAAAACCCTAAAATCAAATATTCAAAAAAATTAACAGGGAATGACGTAAACATAGAATCAAATCAAAGAATAGACCTTCAAATATTCAAACAATTAACATGAAATGTTGTTGAAGTTTTTCAAGACTGTAAAATCAAACAAAGAAAAGAAAGAAGAATGAAAATTGTAGAATCAAATCAACAAACCCTATAATGAAAAATAAAAAAAATCACAGGGAATGATGAAAACTGGAATCAAATCAAAGAATAAACCTTCAAATGAATGTAGCTTGTGGTGGCACTTCGATTAGGAACACAACAAAGATGATAGGCGAAGCAATAAGCATATGGCGATGTGCTTAGTCGGAAGTGGAAGGTGGGAGAATGAAGGATGGAATGGTGTGAGGTGATGCAGATGGAGGGAATGCAGGTCGGGAAAGATAGGTAATGGAGGTGTAGACGGTGGTGCCTGCTGCTTTCGAGTTGGCCGAAAGTTGAGGAAGAAAGGGGTTGGCCGAAAGTTGCAGCACCAGATATTGGGGTTTTGCATGAGGAAGAAAGGGGTTGGCCGAAAGTTGCAGCGCCAGATATTGGGGGTTGGTTCAAATGGATGTCGGAGGCCACCATTTTTTTTACTTTCTTCTCTTGGTTTCTCAGAGCTTTGAGAAGAAGATACCAGAAAAAGATTAGGGCTCAAAGCTTGGAGAAGAAGAGACCAGAGAAGAGAAGGGGCGGGATTTTTTTTTTTTTTTTTTGTCGTTTTGAATATTTCTCAACGAGTTTAATGAAGGGTAGTTTAGGAAGAAAAATGTTCAAAAAAGGTACTTTATAACTCTTTTGCTAATATTTTATTTTCTCTAATGATTTTGTGATTTTTGTGTTTCTTTATAATTTTGTTTTTGCAAAAAGTCCTATAAAATACACATTTGGATTTGAATGTGGTATATAAAAGAGGACATCGATGATTGAGATCTTGTGTTAACTCCGCTTCAACTGTGATAATGTTTTTTTTTTGTTCCTCAATTCATGAATCTTGTTTTGACGAAATTTTGGAATGTGATAGTTAAAGACTTGGCAAAACCTATTTGCATGTTAGTTCTCATAATCTAAAGTTTGCTAGGTGGTAATGTTGTTATTATCCAATATTTTAAAACCTGGTCCAGACGTTAACCCGATAAAGGGAGTGGGTTGGATTAAACCGGTTCAACCAGTGGATCAACTCGGATCAACCCATTGAATTGACATGTACTATATTGTAAATGTAATAGTATAAAAGAAAGAATAAGAACCAATTAATAACTTATAGCTGAATAAAGAATTTACTATTATAATATATTAAAATGTAGTGTTAAATATAAATTATTCACCATATAACGATATTTCAAATACTCAAAATACACAGAGGGGCTCTGTCACGACCCAAACCGGAAATTCCCGATTTCATAGATTTTCCAGCTTAAGTGCAGCCTTCACCTCGTATTTCTACGAGTGTGGCTAACAGTAATCATATCATAAGCGGAAGTTCTAACAGTTCTAGTAAGATATACGCAACTAGGTACGCCTTGAACTAAAATCTATGAATTCTAGGTATATAAAGTCTATATCTAGACTAAATTACATAATCTACCAGAGTGCGCTACCCCTTCCGGTTTCTCTCTTTGCGTATGAGCTCTTGAACCTGAAAAATATTAAACAACACGCATACGCTGGGAGCCAGAATGAGTAAACCTACGATGAAGTGTATTCACTCATGTTCCAACATTTTGGGTAGTGTGTGACAGTGAACATTGTGTAGTATACAGATAGGTGCAAGTGGTGTACAATTGTGGCATTCAAATATAACTAAAGAATATAAAGTTCTCTCCCAGCCTCACAGGGTATTACTCAGTGGTCAGTCTATTCTACACTAAATGCATCGTTTTAAGTATGAGAATTAGGCCACTTGCATCATACAAGAGGCGCTAGCACTGATATCACGGTAGCACATGCAGTACAAAAATGTAAACGCTGTCTAGGTGTGAAACTGTGTATGATCCCACGTGATCCAGCCTCTACTCAGGGTGCTCCAGCAAC
>JAUPMG010096429.1:0-12415 GCA_031762675.1 Pachysandra terminalis
TCACTCACCTTTTTAAAACACCATCTCCACCCTCAAATCCCAACCACCAAATCTCAACCCTCCATCTCCAACTAACAAGGTTTACTACAAAAATGCCATTAGCTCAAAAGAGACTAGGATATGCTATCATGAAGACACAAGCACCATAGAAATTCATGGAATGCATCACACGGTCGGATTTTAATCCAATGTTAAATCAACTTGGCAGTAATGGAATTTAAGGATGTAAAGCGAGATTAAATGACTAAATATTATATTGGGTCGTTACTTAAGCGAATTTCAAGGATGAAATTTTCTTAAGGAGGGTAGACTGTAATAACCCAAACAAAATAGTAGGGTTAATATGTAAATAAAAGAAAATTAGGGGTTAATTTAAAATTTTAGTACCAGCTGTCATGTTTGACTTTTGACCGATTGTGATTAGTGGGTTGTACAAAATAGGAAACTAGATACACCACACCTCCTAAGTTGAAACATTAAGATCTTGTAGGAACTTTCAATATCCAATTAATGGCTGAGATTTAAAACTAGGAATTAGTAACAATTCTCTACAAACTAGAATAGTAACTAAACTTGGATTCTGAAACAAGAATTAAAAAGAAATCAAAAGAAACCAATTAAGGCTGGAATATTAATCTAAGGGCTGAGATTCAAATAAACTAATCTAAGGTTAAAGATTAGAGTTTCTAATTCTAGTGTTCCTATGAGCCTATATAAACACAAGGTCTTGGGAGATGGATTCATCACTTGGAGAAGAAGAAGAAGAAGAAAAAGAAGAAGAAGAAGAGAAAAAATGTGTGAATTCTCAACACCAATCATCAAATCAAAGTAAGTATTCAAGTACAACTCTATTTTTTATTTAATTAGGAGTACAAAGTTATTTTCTTTGAGTATGAAGTATCATTAATGGTTTTAAACTAATGTTTGAGTTTTAATGCTAAATTATGCTAAGTATGATTCGAGCTAAGTTTTACAAGGTATTATGAATGGGTTTTGTGTGGAATTCCATATATACAATGTTTTTTGATCATGTTTTATGTTAAAAGGTCTTAAAGAAGCAAAAATAGTAAGTTTGGTGAAGTTCGCAAGGTTCGGCACACTACTCGGCATGCTGAGTAGTGTACCGAACACTCCTAGGAAGCCTCGGCAGCCTGCTCGGCTTACCGAAACCCTACCGAGTCTATCTATGTGAGAATTAGGCCCATGGACGAGCTACCAAAGGCAACTCGGCATACCGAGGAGCATGCCGAGCGCCACTGAGAGATTTTTTTTTATTACCGGAAAGACTACCAAAGATGAACTCAGCATGCCGAAGAGCATGCCAAGCATTTCAAAGAGACCATATGAAATGGCCTAGAACCCATGGGGAGCTCGACATTCTGGTCGGCTTGACGAAGACTCTACCGATCCAAACCCAGAGACCACTCAAAATGACCAAGGGGGGACCCTCGGCATACTGAGATTTGCAAAAATGGTCAATGTGAGTTGAGTTTTTGTGTGCTCCTATATTTTGACTAATTGGGATGATATATGATGTTAGAATTTGAAATCTATGATCTATTTGTGTGTATGACATGTTTTCGTGTATTTCTAACATTCATTGAACATGTGTTATTTTGATTTGGATTCCTATTGCTTTTAAATTCATCACTATCATGAAAATTAGTTCATATTACACCTTGTACACATATTTTGATTGATTAGTTAATGCATACATCTCACTTGCACAGGATTGGACTTTTTAGCTTCATGACCTTGGATTTGGTCTAAATGCTTTAAGCTTGACATGATTCAATAATTCTGGAATTCATGATAATCATGAGAGTATTATGATCTAGAAATCATAATAGATGAGGAGACTTATATTTTTATGTGTTGAGGGACAAGCTATCCCAATACATCAATTTATTTGTCCTATGGACTATGAGGAGTGACATATGTTGGTTATTTAATAAGTATGATTCCTTGATGATAGTTTACATTGGTGAAACCTTACATATTTTCCCTTGATAAAAAATAAGTGGGGGAATTGTGCCTTCTAGGTCGAAGCCCCTAAAAACTATGTTGCGCACATAGAACATCTTATCTTTGAAAGTAACCCAGTATGGGGGGGATGGTTCAAGAAGAAATCTTGTTCAAAGAAAGACTGATTTTGTGGGAACTTACAATATTAATGTCCTAAACTGCATGCATGGCATATTAGATTGTTTGTCTTAGATCACAGTTAGTGATTATACATCCTAGGTGAACAGCATTCATAAAACAATTGACCTCATGCATATTCAACACATATTACATGATTTATTTGCATATTGATCCAATATCACATGATTCACTTGTTTATTTGATTATTGATTACCATTGAAGAGTGGCATTGTCTCTACTTCAATTTTAAATATTGTTAGACTTGTTTACTTATTGGCTAAGTGTAGCTTATACTTTCAAGCAACCACATTTTAGGAATTATAGATGATGGTGACTTGGACAATGGAGACCAAGCTAGAGAACAAATTTTTGATGAAGTTACTGATTTTAATGAAGAAGCTAACTAAAGATTTTATTAGCTACTTTACTAGGTTTTGCTGGCTTGCTTGCCAAAGTTTGCTTTTGGCTCTTGTTAAGACTTAATTTTATTAGGAGTTTGTTTTAAGCATGAAACTAGAGGATTTTATTTTTATTTCCGCTGTGTGTTATATTTTGATTGGACGTAATAGCTGATATTTGAATTATTTTCCAGTATTATTTAATATCTTAAATTTCTTTTCATCGTTTGGCAATGTATTGACTACCACTCCCATGTGGTATGGAGTGAGAGTCATATTTCAGACATCTTAGGGACTCCTTTGAGATTTCTTAAGTTTGGGATGTGACAGCTAGGCGTCTCGGTCGGACCAAGGGTTAGACCGAGAGTCTCGGCAACACCTTTCGTTCGTCTCCGAGCTCGGTTGGAAAGCCAGAGAAATTGGGGAGCTGGATAGGTAGCTCAGTTAGACCGAGAGTAGCGTATTTTGCCCATAAAATTTCTAAAATGTCAGGGAATTCGTGCCATACATTCCACAAGCACAAATTACACTTTTCATGCTCAAAATCATTACGTATATCAAAAATTCATTACTGTTATCATGTTGCATCTCAAATCAATCTTCTAGCATAGATTCACACATTAGGTGTAGAATAAACCACAAGATCATCATACCTTTCCCATATCATCATCATGTTAGAATTTAAAACATAAAATTAGATCTAAGCAAGGTTCATCACACATCTCATGCAATTAAAGAATCTATTTGCTACTACCTAGTAATCATATCATAATCCTATGAAAGTAACTACCATAGAAACCATGGAAATCACCTATGTCACGGCCCAAACTCAAAGCAAATTAACGTGGGAATCCCTTAGGTTCAAACCGCGACTCTCACCCCATATCCCTATGGGAATGGAAGTAATAAGAGGAAAACCAATTAAATTAATAAAGCTTAAAAGAATTACTTTTACTGAAATTAATCAAATAATTACTATGTTTATTACATCCAAAAAAATCGAGTCAAACACAGCGGAAAATAATTAAATAGTCTATTCTAATGTTTAAAACAAATCCCTATTAACTAACTTATTACATAAATTCAAGTAAATAATCCCTAATACATGTTCTACTAAAAGAATCAAATAAATCCTAAATATGTCTATTATCTTCATCTTGGTCTTTGACTCCACCTTGATCTCCATTGTTCTGCAGTCCACTAAATAAAGATCCTGAAATGTTTGCTCAAAGGCGTCAGCTACACTTAGCTTGGTAAATAAATCAATTAAACAGTATTTTAGATTGGAATAGGGTTAAAGACACTCTCCAATGATAATCCATAGTCTAAAACATAATGTGTATAATGATATGGTTAACCTATCCATGATTACCCAAATTGAGTCCATGCTACCTCGTGTCTTCGACAAACCGACTATGAAGTCTATGGTGATTTGCTCCCATTTTTACTCCGCTATAGGCAATGGTTGTAGTAATCCCGCTGATCTCATGTGCTCGGCCTTAACCTGCTGACAAGTAAGACACTTCACCATGAACTGCGCAATCTCTCTCTTCATTCTTGGCCACCAATAGCTCTTACTCAAGTCTTGGTACATCTTGGTACTTCTGGGATGAGTGAAATACTGTGACTTGTGTGCTTCCTCTAATATCTCTCTCCAGATGTCTTGATCCTCTGGAACACAAAGGCGATCCTAATATCCGATCAGTCCATATGAGTGTACCGCCCAATCTTGCTTACCATCATCGACTGCTAACAACAATAGGTCATTGTCGTCCTTATGGCAAGTTGCTAGGCGATGCTTTAACGAAGATCTGGCTGCCATGCCAAAAAGGTAACCATGGCTTGCTGGTTCACTGGATGAACTCTCAAGTTTGCTAAGGTCTCCTGAAGACTCCATTCCTGGTGAATCAACTGAGCTAGAACTCCTCGTGGTCGACGACTCAATGTGTCAGCTAGAACATTCTCCTTCCCTGGATGATAGTGGAGTGTCGAGATGTAATCATTAACCAACTTCAACCATCTCCTCTGGCGCGTGTTGAGATCCTTCTGGGTGAAAATGTACTTCAAACTCTTGTGCTTTGAATACAGTTCAAACTCCTCTTTATACAAGTAGTGCCTCCACAACTTCAAGGCAAAGACAACCGCGGCTAACTCAACATCATGAGTAGGGTAATTACGCTCATCAACCTTAAGTTGTGACGAAGTGTATGCCACTACACGACCATCTTGCATAAGCCCATCACCTAAGCCTTGCAAAGATGCGTTAGTGTACACCTACATCTTCTGTCCTGCGACATGTACTACTAACACTAAGGCTAAGGTCTACCACTTCTCGAGTTCCTCGAACGCCATGTCGCATTTCTTGTCCCATTCGAACTTCACCTCTTTCCTTGTCAAGCGGGTCAATGGTGCTGCAATGGTGGAGAATCTCTCGATTAACCTCCTATAGCATCCCCTTAAGATGAAGGAAACTTCAAATATCTGTTGCGTTCTTCGTTCGCACCCAACCGAGAACTGCCTCGCATGATCCATGGAGATGCCACTCCTGGATACTACGTGACCAAGGAATCTCACCTCCTCTCTCCAAAAATCACATTTCTCCAACTTAGCATATAACTAGTGATCATACAACGTCTGTAATACAATCCGCAGTTGCTGCTCATGCTCATCCTCAGACCGTGAATAAGTCTGCGTACCCTCGGTGCTCCGAGAAATACAAAGTGGTGACTAATGTTCCCAAGCTTTGGGAACAGGTCCAAGTGGCTCCCATTAGGTCAAAACTATTCTCAACTCAAATCCCAAAATAAGGCTCGGCAGGGTCTCGGTGCGCCAAGAATAGGCTCGGTGGCATTTCCAGAACAACCACAAATCTCTACAGTGCTTGGCAGACTCTTCAGCTAGCCGAGGAGGTCGCCAAAGCTCGGGATTAGGGTATTTCTGGATGAAATTTCACCCAGAGGTTGCTAACCACCTAAGGGAGCTTTGAAAATGGGTTCTAGGCCAAGGGGATCAATCTACACAAGGTTCCACTGACTTTCCCTAAATTCCAAACCCAAGAAAACTGATTTTAACGATAGGGCTCATAGGTTTTTGTCACGACCCAAACCAGCTTAGATCCGTGGATCCATAACCGAGTCAGATTGCGACTCTCACCTCATATTGCTATAGGAGTGGCAAACAATATAAGAACATAAGCGGAAGTATCATACAAAGTTCTAATAAAATATAATAGTAATAGTTAAAATGTTCTTACTTTACAAATTCTGGAAATTAAACTAACTAATACATATCAATTATCTTCTAAACATTCTATCTTTAGATTCCCCTTCCCAAAGCTCTCTTTAGTGATCTATCTTTCTTAAGATACTTGAAAAAACAACAATGTAATATCCGTAAGCCAAAGCTCGTGTGAGTAGACCTTTAAAACAAGGTATTTACTCAACACCCAATTCTACTACAAAATATATAATATAATATGATGATCTAAAATATAATTAATGTGACAATGAAATCTGAAGTGATGTATGATGATAATTACAAATAACAGCAATGTGTTCTCTCATCAAATCTCACCTTATTAATCTGTATCATAAGGATATCACATGGTCATTTTATCATGCTATATGCCTAAGTCTACATGAAAATCATATCTAGTGGATCATACACAAGATAACCTCAATAATGTCCACAAACACGTGATAATGCAATATACATGAAGTTTGGTATTCGAATGGCTCAAATCCCCACTTAACCAATCAATTACAATGAGCAAGAATGTCTTCTCAAACCATTCCCTCCTATACAGGGTCACTCTCAATGTAAGAAATTCTATTTACGCATCATAGTTTTAAGGGGTTTGGACCAAGAGGGCACAATTCCCCCACTTATTTGCGATAGGGCAATCCAAAAATCCAAGGCATCCATAATTAGGACTAACCTCAGTAGAAAAGTGAAAAACCCGAATACCTAAAGGTTGACTCTTATGATTCAGATTGGGACCCCCATACAAGGTCTATCCCAAATCCTTTCATCTTACCAAAAGTATTTTGAGTCCCATACCTCTCACATTGGGAGAAATAAATAATAGTCTCTCAATGGATTGAAAAATGGTATAACCTGCCCTGAGTCTCAGGCAGTATACATAATAATTGGTAAATAGTCGAAGAAAAGCCTTATCGGCTGGGATTTCATATGCAACTCATTAATTCAGGTCCGTTTATTAATGCAATTCAAACACAATAATAACACATCATATATATTTACATCAGCATGAACATGAGCACAATCTCATGATACTAAGTTAATAATAATCACATAATATACACATAAATATATGGTCTGAAGCACAACTAACATAATGCAGATATGATATATAGTATAATCAATTATATTAACTTTTATGCAATTAAGATGTTCACATAAACAAGGTTTTGATGTCATCGAACAAAGCTACAATCTCATAAGTAATTCATACAACAATTTAAGGATCAAATTTCATTATAACAAGCACTCAATCTGTATAATTAAATTTATAAGGTTACATATATTATTTAGAGGGTTAAAAGGATCATATTAGTTCATAGGAAATCATTGAAATAGGTTAGGTCAAAGGCAAATTCAGTGGCTGGTCCAATAACCAATGATGAAGGGATGGCTAAATCAGTATGGTAAAGGGATGGTTAAATCAGCAGGTTGAAGGGATGTTTCAGCATGGTGAAGGAATGGCTCAACCGACAGGTAGTCGACAGGATGCCGGCACACAGGTAGGGTCATCCTGCAGGGTAGTGTACTGGTCTGGCTCAACCGGCAGGGTGCCAGCAGGGCGCCAGTACACCGGTTGGGCTGGGCTGGTAAGGTCTGTGCCATGGGTGCATTAGGTAGGGTCCCGATGGGGTAAAAGAATATTGGTAGGGTCTGAACAACCCTGCTGGTAGGCTACCGGCACACCGGTTAGTGTCCGGTAGGCTAGGCAGTAACCTGCCTGTGCCTAGATAACTAGATTCATCACCCGGCAAGATAACTGGCACACCGGTTATGCTGCCGGTGCAGGGAAAGTGGATTTAAGGTAAGAGATTTCACAGGGTTAATGTCACGACTCTAGATTCTAGAGTGGATCTCACGTGTACATGATCACCGCCCCATAATTTCAGGCATGATTCTCACCCCTCAGCAGGAGGTGGTAAACAGGTAAGTAATCAAAGTCAAAGTAAACCAAATTATTAAATTAAATGATTACCCTGACTATTGCAATCCATAGGTGTGTATAGGAATCTCCTATCCCATTCCACCCTCAGAGTCTAGCAGAATACGCAACGGAACCTGAAAATATTGTCAACGAAAGGGTAAGCTATAAAGCAGCGAGTAAACCCAAAATAACCGGGTATTTACTCAGAAACACAATCCAGTAAATAAATATGGGATACTATATAGGTGGATTATGATAATACATAATAGTTCTTGACATCTATGTCATTACGTTCTTAACTATTGTGAATCAGCTTAAGATTATGTTGATAGTTCATTACATGTACTTACACAATTCAATTCATAATTTTATTATGAGTGATAGCTTGTAGTTAATCAATACATTTTCTCACATGTATGATTCTGCTTGTTGAGTACACTTAACTTTACTATCATTATCTCATAGTTATCTGCTATGAAGTCTTATTCATAAAGTGAACAACATTCTACACTAATACCCTAAACAATCCTAATCTGTATCAAATTAGTCTCTATCCTAATCATCATTTGTTCACACATACATCTATATAACCTACTATTCAACATTTACTAATCCATGACTTACCATATTCCACGATCCACATTACAGCTGACAATCACAATCTATAACATTTATTGACTATCATTCTATTTAACCATGATAGTAAATTCGGCATAGTATGGTCACCATATGTCCAGGGATGCATGCCATGCCATGAAGAGATGCAGTGGTTTGTTCATTTGTATGCAATGACATGAACAATTTTATATTGACCCAGCAATTGGTCAATCAATCACGTGAATGCAAATGCATGTCGTTGATATTGTGATGTGATATGCCCATGCCTGATCCGGACTACAACACCATGGATCCATCCTCGAATACACGGCCCCTTTCGGGTTAAGGATACCTCTCCGATTCTGTGTGTACAGCACAATTTTAAGGGACTTGCGACCCCCAGGAATTCACGCCCAGCTTTAATTTTTATCGGGGATGCACCATCTCAACAGGATTGTCCAAGGGCATCATTCTCATGAACTTCCCTCCGTGGCACAATACCCACTCACAACTACCAATCGAAATTACCCTCTCTCTCTATATATATAATACGATATATATATATAGGTATCCGTGGGCTCTTGGGGTAGCTAATCCCTCACCCTTAAATCTTCTTGGATTTATAATATATATAGTCCCCCGTGGGACACCAGAGTCTTAACTCTCATTTGGGTCTCATTCTTAGAGCCTAAGTATCCTCACATTTGCCCTCATGTCCTTCTCAAAGAAACAAAGGGGTATTATGTGGTCCAAGTCCTCACAAGGACTAAATATGCATGCATGGCCATTAGATGCATGGAATTTAATAATCAGCTACATGATATGCTTACAAATAATCACAACTGAGTAAACATCAATCATTCTATTCATATTGCACAGGCCAGAGCTTGCAAAGGAATAACAGCAACACCCTTACTTATTATCATAGCTCATGCTCATTTAAATAAACAAGATCATGCGCCTTCAAGGACATACATCATTAGTCTTATTATCACAGTACTATGCCATATGCATATTAGCTAACATAAGCATCATGTACAATCATTCCAATTCATCTCATGACAGTAGATATCATACATAATGATTCAAGTAATGCAGAACACTTAAGGTTATCATTGGCATTACTTCACATTCCATAAGTTATGGACATACATAACATACACAATCATACATTCTCTATGTACGGTTTACACCCTCTATTACTTGAGGGTGAGCGATCATTCGCCAATCGCGTCAACATCTTTCAGTCAAGTACCCCGTGTACCTTATCACTTATGTGTATGAACATACAAAGTAAGTTTGACCTCACCTCAATCAATGTCTTATCACTTGATTTGAAGTTATATATATTATGTATATAACACGCAACTCATTAATTTGATTTACCTCATTATGTATGATTGGGGCTTATAACACATTCAATTAACATCTTGGGTATTACTAGGGTACCTATGTGCACCTAGTCTCACATACCATTCTGCAGTTCAAGGTCTAGGTCTTGGTAGGTTTCTAGGAACCACATACCACATCAATCACCTGTACGCTAGTCCGAACAATCCGTACGGTCCCCTGGGTCTCATGTAAACCCCAGGCCAACACAAGTGTTCCCTTGCCTTGCCAAGCAGTCCCAAGGTCATAGTGGTGGCACCCACTAGTAAGTATCTAATCCCAAACTCACAACAACTATACACACATATCAATTAGTCATTATCAACACCTAACACCCACTCGGAACATAAGTGATCAATGGTCCGAGAGGCAAGGTTCAGGCAATGGCAGTGTGGAAATCTGACTAAGTCTGAAAAACGTTGACTTTTCATCAAAATATTTTTAGAGTCCAGGAAATAATACTTTTCTTACCGGAGTTTGGACATCTAGTCTCAATATGATGTAACTAGTTTTTACAAATTATTAGGGGCCTCAAAGGTTAGTTAAAAGTGCCCCAACTAAAATTAGTGTTTTTAACAAACGTCCTGAAAACTAGAATTTGTACTAAAACCCAAGAGTTGACTTTTTATATAATCAGAATTAGGGTTTGGGAGTATTTTTATTGAACTCAAATGGGGGGGGGGGGTGTTTGCTTATTTACATGTAAAATCTTAAGTAAATATAGATATTTACTTAAATGATTTTCATGCAAATAAGATGTTTTCATGTAAATAAGATACCGTTGTCTGAAGACCAAGCTGTCCTAAGGACCTGTGCTGAAGAAACAGGGCCCAGAAGACCAAAAAATACTTGGTCAGTGGGTGCCATCAGTGCCACTGACCCACGCACCGACCACCCCATCTGGGGGTCCGAACTGAACACCATTCTGTACCTGATTGGTGGATGCCGTCGGTGCCACCGACCAACTCACCGACAGAGACCACCATGCACCAAAATTTCGTCGGTGGGTCCCATCAGTGCATCGATGGACCCGCCGACAGTGACATACACAACCTCGTCGGGGGGTCTGTCGGTGGACCAACGACCCATCGATGGGCGCGATTCTAGGTTCCGAAACTTCTCCAGATTTCTCCTATGCAACTCCACATCAAACCAACACTTCAAACTGAGTTCAAACACATTCCTAAGCACAAGTTAAACAACTATTGAGCACTTAAAATCATCCATACAAGAATTCAATGCACAAATATGCTAGGTTACTATTATGAACCCTAATTTAGGATTTTTAACCCTAATCTCAGATTTCTATGATTATGCTATAGTAATGCATGATTATTACTAGCCATTATCACATTTAACATGTAGAAAGGTTCTATATGAACTGGTATTTGGGTTTTTTCCCAAATACCCAAGAAATTGTGAGAATACTCGCTTGAATCGCCATAGCCATGTGTTCCTCATGCTCCATCCTTCGGTGACGCGCTTCCCTTCGATTCCTCATGCTCCAAGCTCCTTCTTCCTCCTTGCCTTGGTGATGAAAACCCTCTCAACCCTTAGGGTTTCCTCTCCTCTCTCAATCTCTGAAAGAAAGTAGGGTTTATGAGTCATAAGGAGTATTTATACTCCTCAACTCCAGATCAGGTCCTGTTTAGTCTGCACAACCTGGGTTTTCACTTAATTGGTGATCTAACCCAAGTCTCAAGGTATTACCACCTAATTCTAAGTTTGGGGTTTACTCACACTATGTTCTACCCTTCTCTGGGTCAAACTCACTGGTTCAACCTCGCCTACCAAAGAAATGACCAAAATATACTTGCTAAATTTTCGAAATTTTCCGGGCCGTTACAACTACAGTAGATACTTTCATAGATATATAATAAAACAAGTCATTGGTACAATTTTTCACGGAACGCGTAAATAATTCACTCACAATATCCTTATCATGCTTATAAACTAATATACACATCTTACATATAATTGAACAAGGATCCACAATCTCATGATCAACATCAAACTTAACCTATTTCAGAACCAATACCCATGACCTCGTCATGTTATAACCACATCTTCATGCACATGTTATTATCCATGATACTTAACAAATTGCCACACAATTAAACCATATTCAATTTCATTAGTAATGAAAGATATGCAAGGTGAATGGTGGGTGTGTATGATGTGTGTTATGATGTATGATGTGAGGTGATGCATTGTGTTATATGATATGATGTGATGCATTGTGTTGTACAATATGAAGCATGTAGCAAGGGTGTTAGGCCAAGCCTAACGATGAATCTGAACCAATCCTCTAGTACACTCTATCCAAGGAATGCGACACCATGACCATGTAACTGTTAGTAATCATTACTTTTAGGAAATACAACCAAAGGTAGAATGCCACCATATTTCCTTTCTAGGGATAATCCCAAGGCAAGAAATCGGCCCTCTTTTCTTTCAGGGATTGGTACCCTAAGCAGAAAATGTGCCCTCCTTCCTTTCAGGGAATGGTACCTTAGGCAGGAAATCTGCCCTCTTTCCTTTCAGGATATACCCTAGGTAGGAAATTCACCTTCAGACAAACAATCAGCACAAACATCTTGTGTTACACACAACACAAGGATCATCGGTGAGTGCCTCAAGCATCACTCTCTAATACTGTACTATTCAGAAGATACACATAAGACTCAAATACCATTCACAC
>JAUPMG010096450.1:396-12414 GCA_031762675.1 Pachysandra terminalis
GGTGGTGGGGTGGTGATGGTAATGTTGGTGGTGGTAGTGGGTGGTGTGGGTGGCGGTGGGGTGGTGGTGGTGGTGGTAATGTTGGTGGTGGCGGTGGTGGGGGTGGTAAGGTGGTGGGGTTGGTGGAGGGGGTAGTGTGAGGGGGTTCTCTTGGTATTTACAAGTTTGCCATCAAAATGCAAAACTCATTGTTAAAATCTAGAATGAGGGTTGGACCTCATTCTGAGGTCATGTGTATTTTTCAAAACTCATTCTGAGAAACTTATTCCAAGGCTTGCTAACCAAATGCTCGATTTTTTGTCAAAGCTCATTCTAGGACTTGGAACTCATTTCAAGCCCTGGAATGAGTTCTGAAAATAGGAGCCAAACGACACCTAAGTTTCCAGATTAAATCTATCTATTCTTGTTTTTTGTTTCTAATTCATCTTTGGTTTGTTAATTGATTTTGCTGCTACTAGTGATCATTAGAAATGTAGTTTGTGATCACATCCATAGGCTTTATCAAGGATGGTCCACTATAATTGAAACACAAACAGTAGAATTGATGACAGAAACTATGGAAAATAGCATGCTAAATGTTCATGGAAGTGAGAAAAATAAGTAACTTCTCAAATTGGGAAAGCCATAATTTCATGACAATACTTCATAAAATTAGGGCATTGCAAAATAAATAAATAACTAATGACCATTTATAACAGATAGAGAACATTTAGCATGGAGCTCCCAGGGTCGGGTCCCTAGGCTTACCTGATATGATCCTTGTGTATCCGGGGTTTACCCTGTCCCCGCTAAGTGGGGTCGGGGGGTCCATGTCACCAGAAAAAGAAAAGAAAAAAAAAAGATAGAGAACTATTAGGAGGAAAACGATATGCTAAGATGCATGATACACCAAAAATAAAAGTAACATCCAATTATTGATTTGAAAAATTGAATGTCATATATTAGTCAAATGTAACAGATAACTGCAGTGAAGTCAATTCCAACTTAATTCATGACTAAATGAAGTTCTAGGGAGGCTCGAAATTGTCATCAAATAGTGATTGGGATGGTGAAAATTTTAGCTGACACTGATAGTTACACTACGTGCTAACTCGGGATACTTCAGAACCACTCAATATATTTAGGGGTATTCTTACCATACTTTCCTAGTTTGTGCCCACAAGCGGATATTGGAAAAAATTTATAAAAAAAAGAAAAAGAAATAAGGAATGAAAGACAAAATTGCAACAAACAGAATGAATAAACCTTGCTTCTAATAAGGGGTAAGATTTAGCAGGTTGGAGATCTATGTAATGGTGATTTTAAATGCTAAAGTGTGAAGTTACACATAATTGATGTTTGCTGAGATGAGGATATTGAGTTAAATGGGCAGAAAGATTAGGAAAGATAAGGAGTGAACATATCCGAGAGTGTCTAGGAGTTTTTTTTTTTTTTTTTGGTAGAAGAGTGTCTAGGAGTTACCCAATTAGGAGATAAGATGAAGGAAACTGTGTTAAGATGGTTTGACTTTGGGCACGTAATGCTAAGATATGGGGAGGTGATTGTGAGAAGGTGCTAGGGGTGCATATTGAAGGATCTAAGGGGCAAGAGCAAGACCAAAAAAGATTTGGATGCAGTTTTTCAGAAATGATCTAAAGTACTCTGACTGAATATATGGTTTTTGATGGGTTGGGACAGCAGAACAGTCTTCGTGTTGCCACCCCCAGCTAGTTTGGGATAAGGCATGTTGTTGTTCTAAAGCATGAGACTTCAAGAGGCTTAAGCCTCATGAACATGTATTTGTTATTGAATAAATAAATACTTAAAATATTAATTATACCAATTTGATCCCTAATTTAGCATGAGGCATGGAATAAAATTTATCTGCTGATTACCATGGTTGTATCAAATGACTGTTTTATTTATTTATTTATTGTTTAGTTTTTATTATCAACTGATTCTATAGATATTTTGCTACATAGTTATAACCATTAATGATCCCTGAAGCTGGTTTTGGATTGCAGATTTGTAAAAGTTGAATGTAATAGTTGGGAGAAAGGAATTCAGGTCCTTTCACAGAAAATTACGTTCTATTTTTTTTTTGTCTGTGGATGCCTAGCCTTTGAACCACCCAGTGGAAAGTTTTAGCAACTTTTAGTGGATCAATATATGGGGAAGTGGGGGAAGGGTTTGTCTTCCTTGAGTGTTAGTTCCTGTTAAAACATGTAGATGCCTGCAATCAAATGAAATTTTTTTTCACCTCAACTGTCAAGGGGATTTATAGAAGCCTTATGGAGGCTTGTGCTATAAATTAAAAAAACGAAAAAAAAAAAAAACTGAACTGCACTTGGAAGTTTTTTTGATTGGTAAAGTAGTTGCTCAAAGCTTGGAAGATTATGCATTTAGAATCCTTTGTTGTTGTTATTGTTTTATTTATTGAACGAGTCGTGTCACTCAAATTGAATAACTGTGCTATTTGCTTGCTTAGTCTTTCTTTTCTTTTCTTTTTTCTTCCATTTAGGCTCAAAAGTTGAATAACTGTGCCGTTTAGTTGATTGCTTATCAAAATTTTGTTTTATGAAGGGTCGAAGATAAAATGGATGAGAAGAACCAATGGATGAAGATTAATCCATTCAAGTAAATTATTGGGAGGAAGGTGGATCATACTCCCTGTGTACTTTATCAGGTCTTTCCTTGTGGGAATCTGCTTTGTATTATGTAACTCTTTTGTCTCATAGAAAAAATTTGTGTTTTTCATATTCAATTTTTCTTTTCTTTCCTCCTCTTTTTCATTCATTCAGGCAATGATTCATGGGCTGGTCCCAAAGTTTGATTCATTTGTTCTTCCCTCACATCTAAGTTTGAAGCCTGGTGTGAACTGTAGCAAATGATTGAACTCCACCCATCCAAAGTGTACTTTCACAATATCTTAGTTCACAAACCGAGTCTAAACAGTGTTACATGTTGAGAAAGCATTCTACAAATCTAATGCATTTCCTGTTGGGAATTGAAAATACTGGGTTTGAGCCCAGGGACATGGTGAATTCTGTGTGCGTGTTTGTGTGTTACATTGAGGGACTTATTTGAGTTGGGTACATATCTTAGGTGAGAGCAGTAAGCTCATTGATTGTGTGTGTATATATATATGTGTGTGTGTGTGTGTGCTCATCATTTGTGTGTAGAGATGTGTGTGTGTGAATTACATTGAGGGACTTATTTGAGTTGGGTACATATCTTAGGTGAGTTTCCCTTGTGCCATTTCAGAGCAGTAAGCTTATTTATTGTGTGTGTATGTATATGGGTACAACTCGGTTCGATTCGGTTCGGGTTGAACTGAACTGAATTGAGAACCGAATTCCCCCAACCCAAAAACTGAACCAAATTGAAATGGACAAACCCCTAAACCTAAACCAACCCAATACAAATTGTAGTTTTGGTTCGGTTTGGATTGGGTTAGAGTGGGTTAATAGGTTTGATTGATTAAGTTTAACCGAGGGTTCAACCCAAAATCAAACTGACAGACTTCTGTTTTGTAATTTCAAAGCTAAAATCGAACCAAACATTTAGAAACCCAACTTAACCTGAACCAAAGTCAGTTTGGGACGGTCTGGATTTGGGTTGAACCGACCCAAGTTGCATCCCTACAGAGGAATTTGCCTCTCTTTGTTTCAATGATACGAAATGACAGAAGTACCCCCGATTTGGAAGGTAAAAAAGGTCTTAGGACTTAATACCCAGTTTTGACAGTTTAAAATTCTATTCTATGATGTCATCAACATGGTGAAATGACATCATGATCCACATTCATACATATCAGAGAGCCTGCAGCCCTCAATTCAACAATAGTCTAAACAACCTCAAATGTGTCCAAATTGTGAATATGAAAGAAAGATTTTTAGTCGGATTAGGTTTTCATAGCAAAACTAGGAAACATATTTAAATTGGAACTGCATGAACACAAAAACTTAGGCCTCGTTTGGTTGTCATTTAGATCAGGAACTCGTTCTAGGAACCGGTTCCCTAAATTTGGAAACTAATTTTGAAGGTTTCAAAACGAGTTCTGACATGATATAGATGTTTGGTTAACATGTACTAAATTAAGCTCTGACCAAATTTTCTAATTTTTTGTTTCAGTTATAATTATTCTCATATAATACCAGAGCGCACACGTATATCCTTTTAAATGTGATAATATCACTTTAAAATAATTCATAATAAAAATAATGTATTTACAAGTTTGTCAATGCACACTTTATTTACAAGGTTTTTACTGCGAAACCTCAAAACTCATTCTTAAAATCTAAAATCAGAGTTCGAAGTGATTCTGTGAAGAAATGTATTTTCTCATTTTCATTTTGGGAGAACTCACTCTTTGCTAACCAAACAAACATTTAGCTTTGAGAACTCGTTCAATCAATTGAAACCCATTCGAAGTCGTGGAATGCATTCTCAAAATGGCAGGCAAACGAGACCTTACTTTAAATCCCCTCGGCTACACTTTACCTTCTCATTCCAATCCAATCAAGATCCACAACCACATCTTTTGATCAATGATCTCTATCTAGCCATCCCAAAATGTCCAGCTGTCAATCGACCAATCAGCAGCCTTACATGTCAGATATTTTTTTGAAAGTGCATGGTACCATATCACAGATTGGAACTCAAAATGATTCTTTGAGCATGATCACATGGAAAGATAGGTTTTAAACTCTTAAAAACACAACTGTAACTTTTTGTTCTCTACTCAACCATGACAGAAATAAAATATTCCTTGGATCTCAATCAACGGTTCCCCTCTCATTTAGGAAAAATCTTATTGGATACAGGTTTAAAGTGGGACCCACATGATCCCAATACAACATTGGGAATAGAAAATGTAATCACGGATCATTCCAAACAAATCAATCACGGGTTGGCCAAAAGAAATTAGATGTTTAAGCAAGTGTTGCTTTCTTCTCTAAATTTATATTATGCTTTATAAGAAAATTGACCTGAGTGGGTCCCACCTCTCTTCTTATTCATGAAATTGGATGGGAAGTCACTGAGATGAAATCAAACCGTTTGATTTAGAAATGACCCACTGGTTTAATAGTTCTGACTCTGAATGATTATTGGGTAGATCATATCAGCTGAAATGGGTACCAGAAGGTGACGGATTCTCTGTTAACAAGCCTGCTAACAACCGGCAAATTGAAGGGTAAAATTATAATTTCGCCTTTATAAAGCAACTTAGATGAAGGTGGCGAAAATACAATTTTACCCTTATTTTGCCTTGTTAACAGAGTTGCTAGCAGAAGATCCTCACTCGTACTAGAAGCATCAACATCTAGAGATCTATTATATTATCTTTCAATATAAGACATGTCCATTCAAAGACAAAAGGTTTCACATGTGAAGAGTCTAGACTCTAGACTTTGGTTTTTGCTTTTTGGGGGGGTTTATTTCAATTACACCCACTCATATTTCTGATAATTACATACATACCCTTTATATGTTTTGATATTCTACTTACATCCCTTGAGATTTTGTAATATATTGTAAAGACCACTGCTACATTAACTTTCAGTCTCATCACTTATCAAACAATGTTGATATTATTCGATTTTTCTAATTTATAGATTATATTATTTTTAAACTAAAGCTAAATACTGAAAAATAAAGAAAAAAAATACTTGTTCTGACAGATTTTAATCATATTTTTATTACTTTCTTAGCACTATTGAGAGGTAAAAAAAAAAAAAAATCAAGGCAATTTTGTCTTATAAAAGTTAATTTTCTCTTATTTAAATATAATTTTATTTTGATTGCGCGAAGACTTGATCGGAAGGATCAACTAACTCACACACCCACACGATGAAAACGGGAATTGATCCCAAGACCTAAGGACAATCCCGCCAAAATTTTAAGATAGGATTAAGAACAACTGATAAGGGATATAAGTAAAATATCAAAAAAAATAAGGAATACGTCTGCAGTTATCAAAAGTATGAGGGGGGTTTTAAGTAGAATTAACCCCTTTTTTTATTTACAAAACAACCAACATAATTATTTCAACCCACCATCCTCATCCTCTACTTTTCCACCTCCTTCCCCATTTAAATAAGCCAAAGCTAAAGCAATAGAAGGGAAGACGCATCTCTCTCTCTCTCTCGCTCTCTCTCGCTCTTTCCTGTGAACAGTTCAAGTCCAATTCAATGGTAGGACTCTCATACTTGTTAATATTGTTGGTGATGACTGGTGTGGTAAGCTCAGACATGAACAAAGATAGAGAAGAATGTGCACAGCAATTGATTGGACTTGCAACATGTCTTCCTTACGTTGGTGGAAATGCAAAGTCTCCTACACTAGACTGTTGTACAGGTCTCAAGCAAGTACTAATCAAAGGCAAGAAATGTCTCTGCATCCTTGTCAAAGATAGAAATGATCCATCCCTTGGTATCAAGATCAACGCCACTCTAGCTTTGAACCTTCCTACTGCCTGTCATGCTCCTGCTAATGTTTCTGAGTGCCCATGTAAATATATATATACTAGTTCTCAATCTTATATGATAAATTTTTCAATTATATGTTAATATCTCACAATTTTTTTATTATGGTTTTTTTTTTTTTTTTTGATGGATCCAGCTCTTCTACACTTGGCTCCTAATTCACCAGATGCTAAGGTTTTTGAACAATTTGCTAACAGCTCCAAAGGGCCAACCCCAGTTCCCAGTGGTAATATAACTTTTTTTAATGGTGTAGCTGTGATGGGCATTATGATTTTTTTTTTTTAATTATTTTTTTTGTGATTTATGGTGATTGTGGTTGCAGGTAAAGTGAACTCTAGTGGTTCCAGTGGCAGTGGATCAAGTGCTCAAGAGAAGAGTGATGGAGGGAGAGGAAAGAGATGGTGGGGAGAGGAGATGGTTGGTGGGGTTTTACTATATTGTTTCACATCATTCTTTATCTTTATCTTTGGTGTTTAGAAAGATTCCCCACTTCCATTGAGTTCCCATTTCAAATCTATCTGTACTGTATTCCCCACACTTTACTTTGTCTTATAAACACCTTCTCTCTCTCTCTCTCTCTCTCTCTCTTTCTCTCTCTCTCTCTCTCTCATATCATTTGTTTACTTTAGACCAAGACCAGACCCTAATTCTTCAATCCTGATCACATACCATGTTTGAGTCCTAATATATTTGTCATGTGATATAAAGGATTCATAAAAACCAAGTGTCCTTCTTTCTAAAATTTAAGAAATATTAAAAGTAGTACGGCAGTGATAAAAATCTAATATACATGTATTAATCTAATCTGTTCAATTTAAATTGATCAGATCATTTTTTTTATGTGAAAAAAAAAATATGTTTTCACCAAGGCCTCGTCTTACGTCCTTTACGACAACCCTCCTTTTTTATTTTTTATGTTTCTGTAAGCCACCCTTGTAAAAAAAAATTATGCAAATCGCTTCTAACAAAAAAATTAAAGGAAAATCCTTAAGACTGTGTTTGGTTAGTCAAAAAGAAAGGTAAAAAGCACTTTTGATTAAGAACATAAAATTCAATTCACATATTCTTTGAATTATGTTATATACACAATAACAAGAGGCTCTAAAATAATAGTTATATGAGTACATATAAAAGAGATCAAACCAATTTTGGATCTGCTTTTGATGATTCATATAAAATCACCATTATCTGAGTACATGTAAAAGAGATCAAACCAATTTTGGATCTGCTTTTGATGATTCATATAAAATCACTACATCAAAATCTGCATAATGACCATGTAAAAGGTTTGCTGCTAGCCATCTAAGACAAATTAAAGTTATTAATTAACACCACAGAAGCCAAAAGGTTCATAAATTGCAGAAGAAGAAGAAGACACCGAAGGACGGCCAAATGAAGATGTACGCATAAGCTATTGTTACGAGCGCCCAATTGCAGACGATGGTCAAAATCAATGGATGCGATCTCCCAATGTCTTTCTTTTCAACACAATTTGATGATCTCACGTCGACGTTACTATAAATTTGCACATTCTTCTGCACCCACCTGCCAAAATACATGATCCATTGAAGTTAAAAGGTTTGCATTGAAGAAATCAACTGAGAAATTTACAGTTCATTCCAGTACAGAATGCAGAGGAACTAACTGGCTAATAATTTATTTTAATTAGATTTTGGTGAGAAATTTAGTTTGTCACCCAATAGAGATGCCAAGGAACTAACTGGCTAATAATTTCGGTTTAATTAGATTCGATGAATCAAGGTTTCTTTCTGACTGAAAGCATTCAATAAGTTATTTACTACTCCAATAGATTAAACTGCAGAACGGCAGGTTGCCACATCAACATAATTTATGCTTTCTCCCCTCTACAGTCTGCATCAATCCCAGTTGTTAAAAGTTCCATAACCAAAACAATTGCAACACAGTTGACTACTTCTGGACAAAAGCAAACAAGGATTTTAAAAAATTAAGACGGCCGTGGATTATACTCTCAAAACATCCAAACATTGGATTCTAGATATCTTAGAACTGTCTACTTTGTATCTCATGGACCTTCTATCACCCAAGAATTGACTGCAGGCTGAATCATGGTGTAAAGGATCTGTGAAACCGAGTCAGATTAGACGATCCAATATCGATCGTCCGAAAGCCCTAAAAAATTTCCTTTAAATAAATAAATAAAATTAGTCCATGTTTTGGATCGACCGATCCAGAGTTGGATCACTGATCCAACTCGGTATCGGACCGGGACGATCCTCGATCCGATACCGAGTTTAAACACTACGGACTGAATGGGGTTGATCAATTAATTGGTGGATAATGTGAGGGCATAGCATGCAGTGCTGTGTCAGTCATGGATTCTTTTACTATGGTTGTAGTTGGCTATTTTGTCTTGAGAAAACTTCAGCATGATTAGATAACAATACCTACCTTTACCCAAGGAATCAGAAGATATCATCAAAAAGTTCCACAAGGATCAGCTATGCACTTTGAAGCATCTCAGATGCGGGAACAGTTGAAGCAGTTCATCACGGCTTCGTCTCTATGATGCATGCAATTTAAAATAATAATAATAGCAAAAACACCCTGGATGATATATAGATATAAAAATTCACTCAATGAAACCACCTACCTTAATGCCAATGCATCCATTCACGTCAAGGGTTGTAAGCGTATCCGCGCAGAATTTTGCAAGGACCTCCAGACATTTATCAGTTACTCCAATGATTCCAAACAAGCTGCATTACCTCTTTCCAGGACGTCAGTAATAGGAAGTAGATCAAGAGTAAGCTGAGTTAGATATTGTACTCACCTGCAAGTCAAGCAAACAAGCTAATCAATCAGAATGATGGTCTAGCTCTCGCTTTTATTGGTTGCAACTTAGATAGGTTCTACCCACAGCCAACTTAACCGACCTAATACCTAGGTCGGGTTGGACTTTGTAAATAATGAGTTGGGTAGGTTGGGAAATCAAAACAGACTCAATATCAGGTAGAGTTTTCACTGACGCATCAGGCAACCTGACCAGCCGAAGCCCGATTAAGTCCACTAAATCAATTCATCTTTCTTAATGTATTAGAAATCATCAAGAGTGTCTGTCCTCGCTAAGTCGGGTCAGGGGTTCTACGTCACCAAAAAAAAAGTGTCTGGTTCACTGATATGATAATAACTTTGGGAACAAGAAGCCACGACATGTGAGTTTCTTTTCTAGTCATACAAGACCGGTTAAAAGCTGACCTCACCTAATCGAGTTAAGGTTATGAAATTCATATTTGAGATAGGGCGCAGGTAAACTGTTGGATTGCTTCAAGTTATGAGCTAAACATTAAGTTTTTATGTCAGCTTGGGTTTGCACCAAGAGTTGCACCCCCTACTTCTCCGGTGGATAAGCTGATCAGGCAGACCCTGCCTGACCTAACAAAAATATGAGAGTACCATATTCTGCAGAAAATACACGATCTAGCTTCATGTCAAGAAGAATGCTAGAGATGTCTTCTAGGGATTCACAATCATCATCTTTCAGATTGCAACTATTTCGGGCAAATGCAAAGTTACACAATATTCATGTTGTAAATGCTAACCCAACATGAATAGCAACCTTACTCATTCAACATTCCGCCAACAAATTAATTCAATATGATCATATCTTCTAAGCAATAGACTTTCCATACAGTTGCTGGTCATAACACTATCCACCGTTGGAAAGAAGATGCCTGAATTCAAAGGTTGCAGATATCAAATTGGTGTGAGTTTTGAACTATGAGCGATTCAAGGGATGACATTAGAGAATGGAGCATATACATGGTTATGTGGCTAAGTCTCTGGGAGGCATCAAACTATTCTCGATTATTATTGATCAAGTGAAAATTTACCTGCAGATTCAATACAACTATTTATACTTACCTAAGAAATTGAAGAGAGGTGCAACTTTGTGCAATGTCTATGACCCCCACGTCAGAAACACGTACACACCTGTCAAGATCACAGGCTACCTAATGAGTTTCAGATCTTACCTTGTTTTGCTCTGTTATGAGGGTCAAATGCTTCTACTTACCATGTCAAATTAAGAGATACCAGATTCTTGCATTTGGCTATGCAGGAAAGACCTTGATCAGACAGATTCTAACAACCAGATTCTTGAGTCAGTGCAGGCTTGCAGCTGTGGAAATTGTCAGTTAATAGGATTTCTAGGAAGCCTGAGGTTTTACCTGTGCTCCACAGAGATCCAGGAAGCTAAGATGAGTGAGATGCCCTATAGTCTTGTAAGCTTCATCTGTAAAACTGCATGAAAAGAATAAATCAAACCCCAATGGAAAGTAATAAAGCAGTGACTTAAATATATAGAAAAATAGTGTACCTTGACAGGGCATACAGATTTAGACTTTGGAGAGAAGAACACTTGAGCGATATCTGCTGCAATCCATCATCTGTTAACTTGACACACCTGAGAAAGATGATGGGCTATGATGACTATCTGGTATCATCTCACATTCTCACTTGCATAGGGTCTAGAATGCAAGGTTTATCATGCCGCAATCAGAGACTGGACCGGTCCCGGTCCTGATCCGGTATAGAAAGTAAAAAATAAAAAATAAAAAATTCAGACTGTCCCTGGACCGGCGGAACTGGTCGCCGGGCTGCCGGACCGCTGGACCAGCGGGACCGGTCACCGGACTGCCGTTCCATAACCCCGCGATACAATTGTTTGTATCACGGTTGGGACCGAACCGCTATGGTCCGGTCCCGGTACGGACCGGTATCGGCCGATCCACGAAACCATGCTAGAATGACATATGTTATAACAGTAAAAATTGGGAGAAAATAATACTATGAAATGATACCATGATGAAGACACAGGCAAATGAGGTTCTTATCATCCAAATGATGCAATCAACCCGACTAAATATCTTTATAGGAGTAAAAGATGTGAACAAGAAGTTCTATCAAATCCAGATGCCCTTTAAATCTTCATACCAGTTGAGCTACAACAATTGACTCCTAAATAAAGCTCAGCTTGTTTCTAACATGATCTAAGTGAATGAAATATGCATTTCCAATAGTCTCCGAGCAGATATAACATGTGAACTGTGAAATGAGAAAAAACAGGTGAAGTCCAGTTTCCAAAAGAAACAAGTCATTGAGAATGG
This sequence comes from Pachysandra terminalis, assembly GCA_031762675.1. Taxonomy (NCBI): domain Eukaryota; kingdom Viridiplantae; phylum Streptophyta; class Magnoliopsida; order Buxales; family Buxaceae; genus Pachysandra; species Pachysandra terminalis. The sequence continues at coordinate 12,011 of JAUPMG010096450.1, forward strand.
AAAACATACCGGAATTCTTTCAAGATACAGAATACATGATACCTTGTCAAATTCAAGAATTCCAGTTCTTTATAATTGTCAGCAATTAGTTGCAAACTCTTATCTGTAATATTCTACAATTGCGCACACACAAACACAAAGGGTTTAATCAGAAAAGAGATTTCATAACAAGAGACAAGAAAGCAAAGTAGGGTCAGCCACCCATGCTATAAGTTTAATTGGTAATAGACCAGGAGCCAAGATCACTTTAATTGAGAGAGCTGACAAAGGAGCATAGAGAAATCATTTCTACAAATCATTCCTGAAAGCTAGACAGCTGCAATGAGACCTTGGCAAAATAAGTGTCGCTAACTGAAATTACTAGATGTCTAGTTACTTCACATCTACAACTTCATTCCTATGCT
>JAUPMG010096480.1:0-12413 GCA_031762675.1 Pachysandra terminalis
GGATTTTATTTTCAAGTGTTAGTAGTAGAATGTGATGTTTACATTTTGAGCAAGTAGGAGGTGGGACTGAACCCACGTGTGTGAATGATTGAATGTATGCCTATGAGCATTTGATGTGTTGCATTAATATTGAACGGACTTGAATGTGGAAGTTGCCTTATACCAGCCGTGATGGCTCCAGTCTAATACCCCACTTAATGCCCCAGGTTTAGACTGTCATTGGGAAGATTGACTTATACGAAACCCTTTAGTCATGTGAAAGGACTGTACAGTTGTACTTAAGACTAGAGCGAACCCACATAGGGAACCTTGACAGTCTTAAGCTGTGACTACTGATTGCCCGAGTGTGACAGAGGTCTGTGAGCTTGGAGAATAGAGAGCGACTCAGGGAAGCCATTGGTGTTTCTTACATATTCTCACAAAATCCAACTATTCAAACAGGGCTCAAGAAAAACCGAAGTGAGATGGATATTATTGACTCCCAACCCTTTTCTAATATAAACTGTGATTAGGGGTGGAGCTACATAGGGGTGAGAGGGGGCAACTGTCACCCCTCCCCCTCAATTTTTTTAAAATTTGAACGAGGCTTATTGCTTTTGTAACATATAATAAATTGCCCTGTCAAATTTTATTTTTGCCCACTTTCAATAGTTTTTTTTCACTTTTGTAACCATACTATATAATATTATTTCTTAATGAGTTTCCCTTTTAGCAAATCCACTCACTCCCAACCACGATTTTGGCATTCTCTCAAACTGAGAGAAGATTCACAACCCCTCTCTCTCTCTCTCTCTCTCGCTCCTCTTCGTAGAACAGGAAAGAGTTCAATTAATCCCTTCCCTTTCTTTTTCGTTCTCCATCACCATCATTGTGTCACACAATCAAAGTCGACTCTGGTGGTTCTTCTACAACAGCGAGCCAACGACACCTACTCCAATACTTCTCCCATCTTGCATGTTTGAATTTGATAAGTGTGATTAATTTATAGCTTTTGATTTAGATTTATTTGATTGACATAAATAGATTTAGGGTTTCTTTTTATGTTCAATCTTTTTTCCCCTTAATTTCTATGTCATCTTTGTTGATTTTGTTATGATGTTATCTATGATTTTCTTTTCTTTGTTCAATTCTATTAAGGGATTATTTTTTTCCCTTTTTTTGCTTGCTTCCTAGTTGTTGATGATATTGGGCATATTCGATGGCAGGGATGATTGGTTTATTGTTTGAACGATTTTGTACTTTCGAGTAATCAAGAGCTTGCCAAATTTGTATCTCTGCTTGCAATGCAGAGTTAGTTCTTACTTGGGAAGTTTTCAGCTCAATATTTGAGGGAGAATATTTCTGAGAATTTATTGAATTGGAACATCTTCTTAAGTCGAACATAGGTAGTTATTGAAATGGATTTGAATCACTTCTCTCTTAAGAAAGTATCACTACAATGTGGTGATGGAGAACCAGTGATATTATGGAACCCGGAGAAAAATAGGGTCTTATACATTAAGTTAAAGACTATTTCTTATTCTTGAAAATGAACATGCACATTTAAAATCATGGGTTTTTTTGGTTGAAATGCAAACACATGGAAGAGTTATTAGTTCCAAAAACTACTTTAGTAGTTGACTCATCTTTGGAAATCGTTATTATAATTGTTTCTATATTAACGGAATTTCTACCAGCTTTTAAGATTGTATGTTCTTCCAACTTGTGTTATTGAATCTTGAGTAGATGTAGTACTAGCAACCTCATGAATATCGAAGTGTTAAATAAGTAATTTTAGTAGGAGATAGAGTTGTGCAGATATTCATATAATACTAAATATGGCATTTGTTTATGTTAAGTGCAATCTCTGCTTTTAACAAGCAAATGTTGATTTGGCTTGCCCAATTTTATCCCGCATAATTTTTTATAGTAGAGCTCATGAGACTTGATAATCATCTTGAAACTTATATTAATGATGTGCTTTATAGCAGCAACGAAAGGAATTATTGATCTTGCTAAGAAAATGGTTGAGACAAGAAAAAATATATATAATACCCACACGGGTTAGCTCAACTGGCAGGCTCTTTGGCTCAGGAACTGGAAGTCCTAGGTTCGAGTCTCCGGGCTTACATGATATATGGTTCTTGTGTGTGGGATCATGTATCCAGGGTTTACGCTTTCCCCATTAAGAGAGGTCGGGGGTTCCATAATATCTAATATACTAGAAAAAACGAAAACCATAGAACACATATTGAAGAATCTTTGCAACCTAAATCAATGTTCCTCTAAACCATCCGAGTCATGAAAATTCATTCAATGGGGTTGTTCATGAAGATTCAATGTAAGAAAATTATCTATTAAAATTGTGATATAATCTACATGGCAAGATAATCATCTGACATGGACCTTAATCTAATCATGTAACAGATGCAAAGCAATTAGTAAAACTGTAAATACATGGTAAGAATCTTATTGCAACCTAAATCAATGTCCCTCTAAACCGCGAGCTCAAGATGACGTGCCTTTTGATCAGGTTAGGTTCTAGTAAAGTCGTACCTAGCTTGCGTCTAGACCTGGATGTCTTGCTCTTTGCTGGTTCGGCTAAGAGCGCAATGATGTTAGACCTTGCAGTCAAGGCACAACCGCGAGTTCAAGATGACGAGCCAAATCAATGAACGTTTTAATGTTCTCATTTTGCGTCAGGGTGATCTTCATGTGCTCCCACAAATCAGATAAGGATCTCAAAATTGTCATACCCCAAAACCCGTAACTCAAATCCCCATGCGGACGCACTAATCTCGTGGTGCGACCTTCGGGTTCCAACCATGGAACGCGGATCATCATAACAAACACCAATAACAAAAGTACTAATGATTACTTCTATTAAACTCAGAGTGCGAAAGCTAAATAAAAACCTAATACATGCTACTAACTTCAAAAGAGTCACAAACTCAATCAAAACAAAGAACTAATAAAAGATTAAATCCTATTACATCCAAATTTTCCTTAAAAATACCACTATAATAATCAACAGAAAATAAAGAATTGCAACCCTTAATCCATGTCCTTCATCATGCTATCTCAACCTGCAACATAAAATGTCACATGAGCTTGGAATGCCTAATAAGACCATATCTGTGATCCATTCTTATGGAACATCAATAGTCAAAACCAAAGAAAGACAATATAGAATAATTTCAATAATAAGAACCCGAACATAGGTAGATTTATGGATGATATGAGTATGCTATGAGATGAAGTGTCATTCAAATGATCCTACATGATATCCCCAAGTAAAGAAATGTAAGGATGATATGCAATGTAATGTACTAGGTAAATGTTCAATGTCAAGTGACCCTCATCTTGTAGCTTCACCAATAAGAACCAATTCGGGACATAGGTCACCAGGAACAGCCAGATGTCCATCTCTTCGTTTCCGACGCTAACTTATGGTATGAAGGCCACCACTTGCTGATTTCATGAGTGTCATACTCAGGGTATAGCCAACCGTATGGGTACTCGCAATAATCCCAACCTTATGTAAATGGGGGCAATCCCATAGGTATAGTTTATGTGGAGATTTCAACTCACATAGACCTAGTATGCATGCAATTATTAACTTATGACTCAAATGATAATTCCCATTGGAAACTATCCTTATGCCCATACACGTGGATAATCCATTGGAAGGCATCATAAGTTTCTTGACAAGTATGCAAACCAAATACAATCAATAATACATCATTCACTCTATCCGTTGCTGCCCGGTTGATCAGACAAGCTAAACAAACCAATATCAGTAGGACTTCCAGTAATAACACCCATCGGAAGCTATCTGTGCGCCTATACACACGAATAATCCACTGAATGCCATCAAGGGCATCATTTCTATACATACAAATCAAATCAAAACATAGTAACATTATAACTTCCGATTATCAAACACATGGAGTTCACAACTCCGGGTCAAGGTTAAGTCAATAGACAAGTCAATAATGTAAGTGTGAAATGAAACTCAAAGATGATTCCCTACAAGTAGGCTAGAGCCTTCGGACCATACTTTGATTCCTAAGGTCCACACCACAATCAAGTCAAAGATGATTTCCTGCAAGTAGGCTAGAGCCTTCAGACCATACTTTGATTCCAAAATTCCATACCAAAATCATATGGCACCAAACCCAAACCCTACCAATGTTTCGTGGAACTCAAAGTTGATTCCCCGCAGGTATACTAGAGAATTCCTATCAAACTTTGATTCCAAGGATTATACTTCACTCACATGGCAACAATTCCAGACAAAACCAATCGAAAACCCACTTTGGGATTCCATCGGTAGGCTGACCAATGTACCGGTGGGTCAAAATAGGCTAAAATGGGTCTTTGTCGGTAGGCTCACCGGTATACCAATGCCTACCGGTGGAGACCCCTTTGTGTATCTTAGCTCCCTGTCGGCAGGCTCACCGGTGTACCACTGCCTACCAATGGCCGCGATCTGAAAATTATTTTGAGGTTGGGAAAGGCCCAAATCCAAGGTAATTCTAATCCAATCTTTGAAACCCAACATTAGTACCTCTAAATCAATACAAAATCATTCAAAATCACATTAAATCATCATCAAACGAAATCATGATATAAATCAAATATTTAATGTTACTCACACATGGTGTAAATCCAAAACCAGCATCGAGAACAGATCTAATATATTGCTAAACATCAATTATGATCAAACAAACATGCTTTCATTCATAAGGTGACAAAATGTAATTTATGAGATAGACCATAACACTCCATAAGAACAATACAGAAAATGTACTTACCTTAGGTTCTGGATATTAGGTTAGAAATCAATTCTTCTTCTTCTTCCTCTTCTCAAAGGCTTGGACGGTTAGGTTTTCAGGTTCTCCCCTTTCTAATCTCTTTCTCTTATTCTTTTCTCTTCCAAGTCCTAACCCAAAGCTTTTCTCTCTCTAAAAACACTAATCACGTCACAGGAAAAACCCTCACTTTTTCTAACTTCTTTTCTCACCCAAATCTTTTCCTAATCGCTTCTTAACCTTCCATATGTATAACCTAACTGATAAGGTAACTTTCCCCACTATAGATCCTTTCAAAAATCATACTCTTTCTAATTTGAAATCATTTCTTAACTTCCTAATTCAAATCTAACTAATTCAAACCAAAGGGTGAATTACTAAGCTATCCTTAACCTTAATTAATGACTTACGCAACTAATCTAAATTCCAGCCAATCTAACTTAATTAATTACTTTTCATTTTCCAGCCATCTTATTAATTACAATTCAGCCCCAACACTTACACTTAATTACAGTTTAGTCCGATACTGTATTACAATAGCATATAGTTACCATCGAATAGAATTCAAGTTCAGTCATATTAACTCTATTAAATAATCACTCTAATTATTATTTAATTTATGTATCCGAGTCACTACAAGAACAATGAGAATATGCTACTCATCAGTCAGGCTGTTCCCAACGGCTTTCAGATCACGTATCATAGATGACATCTTTCTAATATACTCTACCATATTGACATTGAGAGCCATTTCGTAGGTCTCAAATTTTATCGCCAGTGTACGCAATCTAATAGTCGAGGTAGTAGCGAACGCGAGTTTCAGTACGTTCCACATCTTTTATACAATCTTATAGGCCTCGAATTCGCCAATAAGATTATTTTGCATGCTACTCAGCATAGTAACGCATGCACAACAATCCTTCTTGGCCTAAGCCTGATAGCCTCCATGTCTCTACGGTGTTGGACAATAGTTCCCTCCTCAAGGTAGATTAGGTTACGTGATAAAGTCTCTAGGGCCATAGACTCATCAAGGAGATACTGGATTTTTTATGCTAGATGTCATAGTTCTTACCATCCAATTTCCCTCTTTCGTTCAAGCCAGCTACTATACTCTTAGAATCCATATCAGTACAATTAAAATTATACATTTAATTAACATCTCATATACACACACATAATTCATTTTGCATCATTATGTAGGATTAAATAATAATATTAATCTTTTATTTATCAGATAAAAAATACACCATAATATATGTCATAATTTATAATCATCACTAATACAATAAAAAATTAATACCACTTTTAATCCCTAATATGCAAAATCTAACTAGGAAATTAAATAATCTCAACTAGTATTTATTCACATGTAAATCACATATATACATGCAAATAATCTATTAAATCAGGCCACAATACTCTGATTAGTCATATAAAAGAGCATAAATTTAATTAGAATTAAAATTAAGTTATTTTATACTTTTCTGGGCCCTTTGATTAACCGATGAGGGCTTCGGTTGGTCGAAAGACCAACCGAGGCCTCTTTGGCTTAAAAACAAAAATTTCTTTGTTTTGGGTTCCTCGGTTAACCGAGGAGGGCTTCGATTACAAATTACCAACCGAAGCCTCTTTGGCTTAAAAAATATTATTTCTTTGTTCTGGGTTCGTTGGTTAACCGAGGAGGGCTTCGATTACAAATACAGCAACCCAATTATGTTCTTGGTTTTCTCAATTAACCGAACACCCCTTCGACTGATCAAGAATCCCCTTCGATCAATAGAGCTAGTCTTTAGTTGGCCTTTGGTCGACCGAAGGACTGTTTCAATCAATCGAGCAGCCCAGATCGGCTAACAGAAGGGTACATAATCTTTTTTTAAATTGATTTTTAATGCAATTTAAACCTACTCTATCCTCTTCAATCGATCATTGTTTAGGTGTTGAAAAGCAATAATAAACATAGTAAAACAATGTTGATCACAATGTATGGTTGCACAAATGACCATCGATGCAACTATGCCTTGTATGTTGTTTTTCTGTGAAAACAACAACTAGGTTGATTCTTAAATGAGGTTTCTTGACATACCTCAGTCCAACGAAGAAAAATCAAGATGAATTTGATACCAATGAAGCCAAAACAAACCGAATCACGTACCTCAATGCACACGAACCCAACTCTGTATCAGAAGATCTCTATCGAACTGGATGCTATCCCATGTCAATATGTATGATTACTAGAACCATATATTGTAGTGTCCACACTCAAAAAACCAGAGCTGTCGTATGGAACCCAAAAGCAACACAATCTCAAGGAGGAAGAAGAGATGAAGAGAAAGAGAGAGAGAGAGAGAGAGAGAGAGAGAGAGATTCTCTAGGGTTTGGATGTAATGTATAAACCAAGTGGGGAATTAGGACTCTTCTAAATATAGAAGACTTAACTCTACTCCTACTTTGACTCAACCTCCTAAATAATAGGAGTCTCGCAAACTATAACTCTAACCTAGTATGAACGTCCCACGTGGAGATCTGGGTCGGCCCATCCATATGGGCCAATTGGATCGACCCATCCAAATGGACCAACCAGATCGATCCATCTAGTAAACATCCAATAGTTACAATTAACCTCAGACAAAGCTGAATCTGATTTATAGATTATCAAACCCAAGCCATTAGGGTCGGGAATCGGATGGGCTATCCATTTAACCCACCCCATTTCCATCCTTACTCCAAAGGAATATAGACAAATCTGATCTTTTCAAGTCATCAACTCCACGTAGTAAAACAAAAAGCCCATACCTCACCATGTAACTACACCTGATGAGACAGATAACTAAACCTGATGAGACAGATCAATTTCATCAACTCAACGTAGTTAAAAAAGGGAAAATTACCTAAACCCCCTACTTTAGGCAAATTATTGCCTAAAAGTATATTGACCAAAAGTATTCACCTATGTAGTATTTTTATACCAAATTGTTTTCCTTACGGTTCTCTGCCATATGGTAGAGGACATGTCAGCTATTGTCGGACGTATTTGCTTTTAAAAAAAAAAATCAGTTTTCCATTATACCCTTAAGCTAAACAAACCCTCTCTCTCTCTCTCTCTCTCTCTCTCTCTCTCTCTCGTTCTCTCTCCATACGAGAACCCTCGTTGTCTCTCTACTCCCATTATCCTTTAGTTGTATTCAAGGCATAGCATTGTAACTACCATGGAGGGTTTTGTTTCCCTGTCTGTAAAGGCAGTTGGCTAACATCTTCACCTTCGACCATCACCCTTCCACTCCGGCGAAGCAAGGAAAGCTAGGTTGGTACGTTTCTTTTCATTTGTATCAATTTTTTGTGAAGTTTCTACTATTTTCTTTAACATTTCTCAATTTTTTGGTGTCTTCATATATACAAGGATTGTAATCTTACTGTGTTCTGTCTATAATTGCTTTGATTATTTTCTAGGATTATAATCTAACTGTGTTCTATCTATAATTGCTTTGATTATTTGTTGTTTTTCGTGTTTTCATGTACACAAGGATTAGAAGTTAATAAGTATATGTTCTGATCTATTTACTATGATGGTTGGTTGCTAAAATTCTCTGGGTGTTGGGCTATGTTTTACTGGGTTTTGGATATGGTTTTTCCCAGAAATGCTGACTTGATGGGGTGTGCTTTATCTTCAGCTGATGAATTCTCTATTATGGGGGAAAGCTGAAGGTGTCTGTCTGGGATATTAGTACTGAAATCTAGTGGTTATGCAATCAATTTGGACAAGTTTTCTCTCAAGTATTACCTTCTTTGTTATAAATTATGGGTGTTAAAGAGTGCTAAGATTGCTGATGATAATGAATATGGCCTTGTATAAAGTGTACTGAGTTTTAGTCAGAATCTATATTGGATGCAGACTTATGGTGTATTTGAGGTTTTGAGATATGGCTTATCCCAGAAGAGCTGACCTGTCAGGAAATGATTTACCTCCTGACTTGTTTTGCTTCCAAATCTCCTTTACAGTATTGACTGTAGATGCTAATGTTGGATTTATTGCTGGGTCGTCCCTGTTTTTGTTTGGATCTTGTTGTTGCCTTCATGTGTATTCCTTGTGATGCTTTGGGTGGCTTTGTTGTATGTCATATGGTATTGACTTTGTATGTAATTTTACATGGTTTTCTGGTGATACTTTTCCAAGTTTAGTGTTGTTTGTTAGGAAGTTTCACCTTCCTCAACTGGTGTCCCTTATTACTGGGTCCTATAGAGGATCATTGTATTTTATTCTTATTAATACAAAAACGAAACTTACCTTAAAAAAAATCTATATGTTCTGATAAAACTAGAAATCAATCCATTATCTTCAATTTATCCAAGGATAAACACTTCCATTTGACATGTCATCTCTATGTTAAAATATTAAGATCATAGATTCTATCTGATATGGGTCCATTTTACAACTACCCCTTTTATAATTGGATAATTAAGCAACAAATGGAGTTAGTTATTGTTGGTTTGACATTAAATATACAATAGGAAAGGTATATACAACTCTCCATTATGTTCTATTTTCCAACTCTATTGCAATTAAGTAAAAAGAAGGAAAGAACAATTAGTCTGTTTATTGGGATTCCAGAACTACTTTCTATTAGAAAGGGGAAAAAAGGAAGCAGTCTTTGGGTATAAAGCATGCATAACCTAGTCCAAGTTGTTGACTCAAAAACAACATAAATGTTAAGTGGTGATGAATTGTACTGTTTCAATTGTGGCTAAACTTAGAAATATTCATTTATGTAAAAGGCTAGTTTTCTGGTATCTTAATATTTATTTTTTAGTGTTTTATTACTTACTCTCTTGTGGTTTTTTTTATTTTTATTTTAAGCTTCCATTCCTTCAAAGAAAAGAAAATCAAAGATCCCAAACTAACGAAGGATCCAATAATAGGTATGTCATGTACCTATTATGTTACATATGTACGAAATCTATCTTTTCATGCACGACATGGTCGAGTCTGACATATTTATAAATGTTATGTATGTGCATGAAAAAAAGCAAGAGCAGACATCAAGCTCCCTCTTCTAGAGATCCCATTCCCAGTCATTCATCATCTTCATTGATGTTATATTGGTTAGTATATTATTTTTTTGGGGGGGAGGGGGAAGACCAATATCTTTACCACCTGATTACCATCTATGCACTCATTTCCGATCTTACTAAGTAGTTTTTCACTTTTATAGGATGGACTATAGCTGGAAGTACACTAGTGCACATAAGGATGTTACAAGTAATAAATCGGTATGTGAACACTTCTTAATGCATTCTATGTTTTTTATTTAACTTATCTGTTTTTTTAATGTTGAATCAGCCACATGCTTGTTATTTCAGGCTCAATTAATGGCAAGGGATGAATGGAATGCACTCTCAATTGAAGATAAGAAAAATTATTGAAATTTCAAAGAAACAGCGGGATGCATACCGTAAGGCAATGCCACACTTCAGAAAGCCAAAAACAGAGGTAATATTTATTTAGAATATGAAAATGCGTATGATTTTTCAATATATTTGGAAGACAAATTGAGTGATGTTTTCCTTCCAGGTACTACATACGTGTTGCTCGCCGACGCATTTCCATAAGGTGATAGAAAGTCTAACCCATAAGCAGAGAGTTTGTATAGGCGAGCTTGGATTTGGAAGTCTTATCTCTCTCACAAAAGTCAACCTTCAACGAGCTCACCTTGAAATTCTGGTGTCCGTATTTGACATAAAGAGAAGTGTTATAAAGATCAAAGATATGGATGTCAACGTGACACCAGAGTTAGTAGATGAAGTAATGGGATTATCAATGAGTGGAGAGGACATTCCAACCTCTAGTGACAAACACGTCTTCAATGATATTCGCTCTTCTTACCATGCCACAGTAAGTGGTATCCCCATTTCGACCATAGAGGACTGACTGAAAAGTCAAATCGTGGATGAGGATTTCAAAAGCTCATTCATTTTGTTTGCTTTGGGTATATTATTGTGCCCAACCACGAAACCCTATGTGAGCCTGAATTTAGTACATTTTGTATCTAACCTGAAAACATTGGCAAGTAAAATTGGGCCAAATTTTTCCTACAGTGGTTGGTTAGATAGATTTCTTCCATGGGTGATCGTCGGTCCGTTGGTGGTTTCCAACTATTTTTTCAAGTACGTTTTAAATTGCACCATTTTACTTCTCTTATAATTCAATTTTTGCTTATTAGTTAGAAGATCTAAAATGCCTTTTACACACACTACAAATTTTGTATGAGCGCGTTACTAGTGGTAACACAATTTGTCAAGCTGAAAATGAAAATCGAGATGATAAAGAAGCGGATGCCAAGGTAAATGGAAACAAGCCTCTTCTTCAAGATTTCCTATATGACTTGTAATTAATAAAATGCTAAATTATCTATTCTTTTTCTTTTTTTAGGAATATGAGGTTACGAACCAATAAATAAAAACACTACAAAATACCTAGTTTTTCTCGGCGGTTTAGTCAACCACCAAGAAATCCCTTGCAAGGGAAGGGACTCTCGGCGGTCTTAAAGGGGGTTTTATTGGACCATCGAGAAATGAACATGTTGTCTCGGCGGTCCAATACAACCGCCGAGCAAACAATTTTTAATGGCGCTGTTTGAGAGTTAACTCATATTTCTCGATGGTCCCAAGAGCGTTGACAAAGATGGCTAATGCAACAGTTTATATGCTTATTATCGGCGGTCTGAACTGCCGATAATACATTAGATATCCCAGTGCTTCTATATGACCGTCGACATATAGTATGTTTAACGGCGGTCTTATAGAACCGCTGTTAATAGTCTGTTTTTTATTTAAGCATTTCCTTATTTCTACAAGATTACGAACCTATAAATAAACCTGTACAAGAGCAAACACTGCAATTCAAGTCTATTAAACGTACAAGTAAACCTGTACAAGAACAAATGCCATTCAAAGTACATATAATGAAATAGTGAAGAAAAATGCTAGCTGATCATGAACGCCTTCGGGTCCCTGCTAATCTCCTCCACCCTACAATACAGATTATATAAACTAATTTAGTTATCATGCTTACAAAAAAGATAAAAATCAAATATAAGTAAAGACTATAGATATAAGATCTAGATTCTACCTGACGACTCATACTCAATATCAAGCGTTCTAATGCAACCATTTTAGCTTCTGTCTGGGACTGGGCAATAGATTGCCGAGAAATCTCATCATCCCTCTGAGCATTGGTAGCAGCTAGCCGAGAAATCTCATCATCCCTCTGAGCATTGCCAGCAGCTAGCCAAGAAATCTCATCATCCTTCTGAGCAAGCTGGACAGTCACCTCCACTAAACCTGCTCGCAAGGTAGAGACCTCTGCCTCTCGACTCATGCTAGCCTGTCTCCCGGAGGACTCCGGCCATAATCGGGTTGGGGTATGTCCCATCCCCATCCCGCGGACCCACCCGCGCTTCTCAGATCCCATGACCCGAGAGTAAATGTCATCACGGGCCGTGCTGTCCTGTGAGCCCTCCGGAAGCGTCGCTCTCAATTCTTGTATTTCCCTCTGCATGCAAAAGAGAAGATATAGAATATAATTGGAAAGCAACATAAGCATTCATTCGGTCTTTGTATCAAAAG
>JAUPMG010096490.1:0-12412 GCA_031762675.1 Pachysandra terminalis
AGGAATGGAGGGCCAGAGAGGTAAATCCTATCAAGATCTTCGAATCTTGAAGCATTAAAGGATTTGAATCAACATAGCACGGTAATATATCATTAAATTTATAGCGGCATATTCATTACCAATCTAAGCGTTTCGAATATATTCATTGAAACGTTATTACCATTAGTGAAGCGTTTTGAACATTCAAATCAAAACACTTGCATACATTAATGAGACATTTCGAGTGAATTAAACGAGACGATGCAAATGGTTCAGTAATGATTATGAAGCTACAAAAGACAATGATACACCAAAAAAGAGGATTGGACTCCTTGGCATTCTGGACTTTCTCTGAGAATTAACAGAGCATTTGTCTTGAGAATCCTCTTTCTGAATTTGTGTTTCTGTGTGACCTTTCTGTTCATTCCTGACTGAACTTTGTTTTCACCCCACTCACATTTCTTAAGGAAACCTTACATTGGAACTATCATCTTTTTGATTTAGGCCAATGTAAGCAGGTATTCCGAACCTCGTGTTGCACAAGTTATTGAGGGTAACTTATTTACCAATTTGTGCATCACCATTTTTGGCGACTCCGCTGGGGAACTTGTTTGTTTTCTCTCATTTTTATTGATCAGTCTATTTGTTCAGATAGCCTCAGATTTTCCCATCAACATTACTGGAACTCAAGACCATTCTGTAGATCCTTTGCCACCAGTAACTGCTTTTACTACTTTAGCAGCACCTTCTACTTCAACATCATCTATGACGTCTGAGGATAGGATCGCTGCTATGTTGGAAAGGATGACAACCATGCACCAGGAAATGATGATATTATTAGCTCAGCAAGCTGCAGCTACTGCTCGAGCAGTGCCTCAGATGAACCCTACACCTTCACAGCCCTTACCATCATTTCCACCAATTTTTACTGCAAACATTTCGAGAGAAGAACCTATTAGGCCTACTTTCGAAAGTTGTCCTAGTGTTTTACCACCACCATCACCAGTAATTGTTACACCTACTGTTTTACCACCACAAATCAAGCCCAAGAATAAACTTTTCTTCGTAAAAAAAAAGGAACCATCTATTATACTAAAATAATTAGTTTATTTAAGGTTCAAGTGAGTCTTTCTTTGAAGATTTTTGTAAAAGATAATAAAACAAAATATTCTCAAAATTCAGTTTTTCAACTCATTAATAAGTTTCCAATGAACCCACACGGGATGCTTTCCTTTCTTAGGTGTTGTAGCTGGTGTCGGAAGTTCTGGTGGTGCAGGCATTTCGATTTCGACATCAGGGTAATCAATTCAAAGTTGATAGGTAGAAGTTATCAGCAGACTTTGACTGGACTTTAACGTAGGGAAAGATATCCGTTGTGTCTCATCCCATCCCATTGCAAATCTTAGTTCTAGCTTCTCGCAATAGGAAGTGAATTCAACAGAATCGTTATCATATGAGTCTATGGTAGGAACGAATTGTTGATAGCCGAATTGCTTCAGAACCTTAAGTGATCTATAGGGTATGGATCCCTTTACTCCAGCTAGTACCATGTTGTTGCGTCCTAACATGACTAGAAGTGGTGTGGGAGAGTGGCCCATTCACATTGCCAGATGAGCTCCCCTTTTTGCAAATTTTGCAACTTCTCATAGCATTGGGCCGTTCCTTTGATTATCGGCCTTGGATCCTTCCCAAGAAAACACTGGATCATTCTTACGTCGAGCTCTTTCTTTATCTTCGTGATGGCAAAAACAGGCAGGTATTCGATTAGCCATATGTGTAGCAGTGGTAAACAACCCACAAATTTATTTGCTCCTTTTGCAGCACAAAACGACAAACCTCTGAGCATCTCAACTATTATCATTGGAACAATTGTACTCCCATTTTCGGTTTGCCTAATTATCCCACATAGGACATAATCCGCGAAGTTTCGATTTGAAGGGAAAAGGATGTGTCCGACAACTGCAAAGGTCAGTGCACTAAAGCAACCTTGTTGATCTTCTTTCCTCACCAGATATATGACCTTATATCTATTGATCAGGAATTGCATGGAACGTCTGTTGTACTGATCATCAAACTTCTCCAGATCTTCTTTTAGGTTTAAGAAAGTTTTGAGATCATCCTTATATCTGTTCTTATGTTGCGAAAAGACAGGGATGCCGTCTAGTGACACCTCCAAGATTCGGCTGATCTCCTAGTTTGTAGGACATATCTCATTTTTACCAAATCTGAAGATAAGTGCATTAGCGTCCCAACATCTGATTGCAGCAATTATAAGGTCCCAGTTAAGGTTCACTTTTGCTAACCACAATAGTCCGCCCAGTCTAAATGTTTGTCTCCACCGGAGCTTCTTGTCTGCAGGTATGGCTTCAATGACATCTAGCAGCAATTGATCACAGCAGGCATGCCTTTGAGGACAGGCCATCACATTTGGTGTGTTGAAAACCTTTCAAATGGATGATGGACCCTCCATTCTGCATGATGCCTGAAAGATGAATTTAAGGCAACATGACGTGAGAGAAATTCCCCCCTGCCCTTTGTTCTTTGAAATAATTGATTTTGTTTTAGGAAAATTACAATGTACTGCTCGGTTTGAAAGTTATATAGACTATACACTGCCTATAAGTTCTAAAATGGCAATAAGCTGCCTGATTTTCAAAACCAATAAACAGCGTTAGTTACTTTATAGAAATGGACGAAAATACCCCTATCTATTTAGTACTTACCTTCGCTACCCTCTCTCTCTCTCTCTCTCTCTCTCTCTCTCTCCTCACTCCCTCTCTCCTCCGCTCACCTCTCTTACTTTCCCTCTCTCTTACGGCTGCAACTGGAGCTGGAACTCTCTCTCTCTCTCTCTTGTTCTCTTTTTCCCTCTCCCCTTCTTCTTCCTCTTCCCTTTTTCCTCTTCCATTCTCCTTCTTCCCTGAAACCATAACGAGGATGTCTCCCTCTCTCCTCTCTCTCTCTCTCTTCCGGCTGCAACGGCAGCAGGATTCCCCCTCCTTCCTCTTCTTCCTCCACCTCCCCTGCTCTCTTTCTTCCGTCCCCTCTCTTCCTTTCCCTCTCTCTCTCTCTCTCTGCTCCCTCTCCCCTGCTCTCTCTCTTTTCTTTCCCCTTTCTTCTTCCCCTGCGCCACTGGTCGCGGCGGCAGCAGCCCTCCTCTCTCTCTCTCTCTCTCTCTCTCTCTCTCTCTCCCTCTTTCCCTCTCTACCACACTCACTCTCTGCTCCCTCTCCCTCTCTCTCTCTCGTCTGCTCCCTCTCTCTCTACCGTAACCCCCTCTCTCTTGTCCCTTCTTCCCCTTCTTCCCTTCTTCCCTTCTTCTCCACCTGTTTCTCCGTCTTTTGCTCTAACAAAAAAAAACACACTTTACTAACACACCCTTCTCAAAAAGAAAATTAAATAACAAAACAAACCCACCCCCATAAAACCACAAAATAACAGACACCCCCTGGAAACAAAATCAAATCAAACCCACCCTGAACCTAGCCCAAACCGGAGCCCCTTTTAACCCACCTTTTGGGACTTTCTGGTTTAATTTGTGGGTTTGATTCTAGTTTGGTTCGGCTTGGTTTATTTGGGTTAGGTTCAGTTTAATGGGTGGTGGGTTTTTTAGGTTAAGGGTTTGGTTCGAGCTAGGTGGGTTAAAGGGGTTCCGATTCGGGCTAGGTTCAGGGTGTGTGATAAGTATGCAATACTTGCACTTTCTAGACTTGTGCTTAATGATTATTAGTCCTTTTTATATGTTTATATTGAAGAATTGATGTATTTTTGTTAGATTTCAGGTTTGATGGGATATGCAGAAAAATGATTTAAGGAAGCACACCTTAATATTTAAATTCAGTGGATCGTGCCGAAGGATGATGGTGAAAGTGAAGCTTAGGTGAAGCCAAAGAGAATCCCAAGTGAAGCCAAAGAGCAGCCCAAGTGAAGGAGCTCAAACAAGGAAGAAACTTGCAGAAATACATTGTCGATCGATCTCCAATTTGGATCGATCAACATTATAGATCGAGCGACTATGAGCGATCGATCGCCATTGATTGTTCCAGTTTGGAAAGGATTCTAATTCCGGCTCCGACACTCACGCGATTTTGAAGGGTTCTCTTAGGGTTAATTAGGGTGGTAATAAGAAGGTATTTAAGAAAAAAAGGTTTTTAGGTTTTTTCCTTAGGGCTAATTAGGAGGAACGAATAAGAGAAGAAGGTTTTTAGGTTTTTTTAAGTTTTTTTAGTTCTGTTCTTGATTTTCATTGGAGTGGTTTGAGGATTGAAGCTGGGATGAACTATATGGAGATAATCAAAGACAACTTGATTTCTTCTGCGATTATGAGCAGCTAAATTTCCAAGTAGGGTGTGGATGTAACCCTATTTTATTTTATGGTTTAATCTCATGAATGTTTAGGATTATTTAAATTAATGTTTGATGGTTGCATAATTAGAGGGTTAATTGTTAATAACCGGACTTATCGTTTAATCAATCTTGGCCAAACCTATTCCTTGTCTTAGGAATTAGTTAATCACCATTGGAATCGAATGACCCTATTTTCTGTGATCATAGGACCATTAATTATGCAACGGTGCTTATTGGCGTTTCATTAGTGATTTGATATCCCATGAAGACAGATTGTGATACCACAGTAGTTAGTTAGATTAGAGTAGTTAGGGTGTCCAGTTTGTGCCAATCGAAAATGGGGTATGCTTATCCCTAATGTTAACATAACATTTCTTGTCGATATCGTACTGAGCTTGTATCCACACGAATCCTTATCAACATTAAGTTAATTGTTCTAAATTTCGTGAGATGGCCATAATAATGAAATAGGGGGATCATCAACACTTTACATTGATTTCACACTTTATTAGTTTAATTAGTTTTAATTTGATTTTCTATTAATTTTTAGAATAAAATCAACCAATTGATCAATATCCTTTTTACATAACCAATCAGAATTAATTTGATAATTTAGTAAGAATTATCACCAATCCTTGTGGTTCGACACCCTCAAAATAACCCTGTCTGCAAAGATTTATACTATTGCGAGTGGTTATAAATTAACACAACAGTGTGTTTGATTTGATTTTGGTTCAACGGGATTTCTGTTATTTTGTGGCCCAATCCGAACCCTTAAACTAAAAAACCACCATCCATTAAACTAAACCTAACCCAAATAAACCAAACCCGAATCAAACCCCCAAATTAAACCAGAAAACCTCAAAAACCAGTAAAATCAAACCCAAAACCTAACAACCCAAAAAACCAGAAAATTGGGCCTAATGCCCCGTTTGTCTGAAACAAAAAAATGTGTTAATTTCATCATTTCTCACCCAAACTTGAAGCTGAGCACCTACAGCCACCTCTCAAGTCAAGCCGGATCTTTTGGATTGTTGGGTTTTGGGTTTGACTTTACTGGTTTTGGGGTTTTCTGGTTTAATTTGTGGGTTTGATTCGGGTTTGGTTCGGCTTGGTTTATTTGGGTTAAATCGCTAATAGGCATAACTACAATATTCTTTAGTCCATTTTGCAAAGTTTCAAATACTGATTTAAGTTGAAATTAATTAAGGAAATTTTAGTGTATTTGAAAAATAAGTTGGAGTTATGTTTCTCTTCTTTTTATTTTTTATATTTATCTTTTCTTTTTTTTTCTGTTTTTAGTTTTTCTCCTTCTAAATACAATGGTGCTAGGGAGCCTTGGATCTAAGAATCAGGTTTGTTGCATTTTTTTTCCATATTTTATTGCTAAAGCAGTGTTTGTTACAAACATCCAAATTCAATCCCAATTTGAACTTTTAACATTGTGTCAACAATTCAATATTTCTCTATAATTTAGTCACAATTGAACTTCTGTTCATTGGTGAAATATTGTAATTTTAGCTTAGTATCTCAATCCCAAAAGTATTCATTTTAATTGATATTAATATTAGAATGTTCATGTCATTTCTCTAGCTAACATAATTTTATTATTTTTATTTTTAATTTTTTTTGTTTGTTAAAATGCAATTTCAAAAACTAACAGCATGTATTGCATAGCTAATAATAAACTAATTATAAAAATATAAGTTTATCACGTGCAACGCACGTGCATTATTACTAATAAACTCTAAAATATAGGAGACTTAGTTGATATTTTTTTTTTTTTGGTAATAACTTAGTTGATATTATTAAATCTAACATTTCTCCTAAGTTTTTGCAAAAGTAATATTTAAAGTGTGAATTGTGAAGTGAGTTGTTGGTCTCTTAAAAGATTTATTAACAAAAGTAACCTTAATGATAACAAATCCATTCACTTTAAATGATGATAACTTAAAAAAAATTAACAAAATAATATTTAATAAATAATGGCTTTTAAAGAGTAAAATACACATAAAGCTCGATAAAATCAACAACTTATAAGTTATTAATTACAAGTAGTTACAGCTTCTATTATAAAACAGCCATCTTATAATAATTACAAATAGTTATAATTTCTATTATAAAATTAAATAGTTAAAATTCAAGTTACTTATAAAAGGTTAATTACGTAAAGATTAATTGTCAATCTATTTATAATTTAATAAGCTTAAAAAATTTATATATTTTCACCATAATAAGTTATTGTACTAATTACATAATGATTTTTAGAAATAAAGTATCATTAGAATTTGGGGTCAATGATAAAGAGATGAGGTGTTATCGCTACTGGTGTTGGGATCGAGTTCCACTTTCACTATGTTGAATGGACGTAACTTTATTTACAAATAGCTTTTATTAAATACTTTGGGTCGGGCCGGTCTGGGCTAAACAAACAAAAGCCCAAGCTCGGCCTGAAAATACAATTGGGCCTTAAAATCAGGTCTGGCTCTACGGGTTATGTACCCTTGCCCAAGCTCGCCCAAGCATAGGGCTAGGCGGGTCACCGGCCCATTGCCACCCCTAATTCGGTTGGGTTGGGATCGATCCATTTACTATATAATGGGTTGAAAAATCATGGAACCAAACTACCGTCAATTAATGGGTTGAACCCGCTTAGCCCTTTTATTTTTTATTTATTTAATTAATTAATTTTAAATTAAAGTGAATTGTAACATTATTTAATATATTGAATTTTAATAAATATTATAAAATTATTTAATATATATGATTCCTTTCAAAAAAATATTAAAAAATGAGATATTTTTAACTTATGAATAAATTTTAAAATACTTATAAATAATAAATAATTATAAATCATAAAAGACCATTTAAACGGGTACCCTACAGGTTGACATGCTGGATTCGAATTGGGTTTGGGTTGACCCATTTACAGATGGATTGAAAAAACCTAAACTCAGACCAATTAATAAACTGGTCAACGTGAACCAGTTTAATTGAATTGGGTTCAGGCAGGTTGACGGGTCGATTCGAAAATTGTCAGCTCTCTAGTATTTTGTATGGGCCACTTGCTACCAACCTGATATGATTGTTATCATGGTCTCTAGTCTTCAAGCCATGTCTACCCAATCAGATATCTGAAAGCTCAACTTAATCTTCTTATATCCCAATTAAGGCTGTAAAAAGGGTGCATTGGATCGGGTTCGTCAATCCAAATTAAAATCACTTAGATCGAACCCAGCTCGACCGGAAATGAATCCAAACCTATTGAGTCCGAAACTCAATTCGGAAGGGTTCAAATCCAAACCTTCTTTTTGTATGTCGTGTTGGACCGGGCTAATGGGCTATACAAACTTCAACTCTAACCCAATTTCAAGCTCGAAACGAGTCCGGATTGACCCAAACCCAAATTAACTAACGAGCTTAGGTCATTATCACAGGGCGCGGATCCTCTCTGGTCGGAACCTGTGGTGTTCCTATGGTGTAGAGACAACACCGGGGGCAAAATGGTATTTTCGTACCCCGAATTACGAAAATACCATTTTGCCCCCGGTGTTGTCTCTACACCAAAGGAACACCACAGGGTCCCAACCACAAAGGATCCCAGCTCCACGTATATATGTGATTTGGCAGAACCTACTTTTACGGGAGAGAAAAAGTTTCCACTATCTATATCAAAAACGAATTAGGGTTACAACTTTAACTCGAGACAAATCCCCTTTCTATTGGATCTAGAGAATAGTAAATATGAGTCACCCACTATCTTTACACACAGATATATGTGATTTGGCAAAGCCTACGTCGAGAGAAAAAGTTTCCACTATTTATGCGAAAAACGAATTAGAGTTGCAACTTATACTCGAGACAAATCCCCTTCCCCTTGGATCTAGAGACTAAGTAAATATGAGCTACCCATTGTCTTTAACAGATTTTTATTTCAAATTTGAGAAGATTGTGAGAGAAAAAAAAAATCTTGTGAAAGAACAATGTAATCTTTTATTGCCTGCTACTAATAGTACGTTCTCTCTTCGTATACAACTAAACCATGATCACCACCAGCCGCTACTATCACAGACTTTCGAATATCACTACCATACCTTATCATCCATCATCATACATCACCTTTGGGCGGACTTGGGCCAAGGTTAGTAGCCCGTAGAGTAGGGTCAAGCTGAAATTTAAGGCCTGATCAATTTTTCGGGCCAGATTTAAGTTTATATTAAATTAGTTTGGTTTGGTCTGCTCCAAGATTACGAAGTAATATATAACTTTTACTTAAACTCATCATCATCTTGTGGTTGTAGTTTAGTGGTGAAGAATCCAAATTTTGCTTGTGGAGACCTAGGTTTGAATCCTAGTAGCAACAAAATAGTAATATTTTTGTCCTATTTAATTAGGCAAACATGGATGTGTTCGGACTTGGTAAATGATACCATAGGCAAGCTTGGGCAAACATTGTTAAACCCGAAGCTCAAACCAACAAAATTGCTCTTATATATATAGATTATGGCCTGGCCAAGCCCGGCCCGTTGCCACCCCTAACAACTACTTACTACTAGGGGTGCAACTCGGTTCGGATTGTTCTAAGTTGACGTCAACTCAAGACCAAACCAACATTGATGAGGGTGAATCTAAAACGATATGAACCTGTATGAACCTGGTTGAGAACTGGATTTCTCAATCTGAAAATCGAACCAAACTGAAATGGGAAACCCTAAACCCAGCCCAACCCAAACTACCGTTTGGTTTGTGTTAGATTTGGTCTGGTTAATACAATATTTTAAGAGTTACATTATATACAAAAAAAATTATGTTTTATATATCATATATAATACATATATAGACTATAATCCAGTCTAAATCGATTTGGTTTAGAACTATACACACTAGAGTTCGGATTTTGGTTCGGTTCGATTTAACAGAGACTTTAACCTAAAATCAAACCAATCTACTTCGGTTTTATAATTTCAAAACCAAAACCGAACCAAATATTTAGAAGCCCAACCCAAACCAAACCAACGTGGGTTTGGATCGGTTCGCTTTCGTTGTTAAGAAATCTACTAGGTCTGAATTTGAATCCAACGAATATTCATAAATTCTATTCGGATTCGAATTCGAATAATATTCGAATTCGAAATCTGATTCGATCCAAATATAAACTAATATATGTACACAATCCAAATCTAAAAGAGAAAAATGCTAGAAACTAAGGTTTTTGTTAACAAGATAATGTTAGTATCATGAATAATGATAGCATATAGCTATAATGTATAAAGTGAATGGATATGTTATTATGCGAAATATTATTCATAAATAATAATTGTATGTGACACAAAATTCAAGGAAGAAAATCATGAGTTTTAATTATATAATCAAATCATATCTTAATCAATCGAATTTATTTTGATCCATACTTGATTCGATTATAATCGGGTTTTTCGGATTCAGATTTCAAATCAAAAATATTTACTAAATCCGTTATAATCGAATCGGATTCGAGGTTATGATCCAAACTATTGACATGCCTACGTATCACTAATGATGAGTTAATTTGAAAATTGATTCAATCCAATCATATTTTAACACGTGTCAAGGTCAATTATGTAATTACATATCCAAAGATTGTATTTCGAATATTGTCAAAAAAGTATATTTCGAAAAAAGCCCAATCATATCGAAATAGACAATATATTTCGAAGTTCTACTTAAGATAGGCCTCGGATCATATTCTCGAAAGAGAACTCTCGAATCATAAAAGCATATATAGGTTAACCACCTTAAGAGGATCAATTCGTCATATAGATTAATCACCTCAAGAGGGTCAATTCGTCATATAGATTAATCACCTCAAGAGGGTCAATTCGTCATATAGGTTAATCACCTCGATAGGGTCAATTCGTCATCATAATATCTCATATAAAGAGATTATCAGCATAACATTTTTTGATGCAGTATTTCGAAATAGTCATTGTTAAGTATTTCGAGATGGAATCTCGAAATGGCAAGTTTACAATCCCAAAGTCATGACACTTTTTAGGGATAGTCATACAAATAAAGTAAAATAAAATTTCGAGATAGTTACTCGAAATGATCATTATGAAAACATATAGTTATGAATTATAAGGGAACATTTCCTGATATTCAATATTCTTCGAAATAGCATTTCGAAATGACTATTTCAGAATCATTTCTTTAAAATGATTGGTATTTCGAATTATCATTTAAAGATACTGCATTCCTATTTCGAAGTTATTTTTCGAAATAATAACTCGAAATAGACACTATGACACTTCGAAGTAATAATGTCATTAATTGTACTTTGCTAAGAGAATATTCCTTGACATTCAATCACTCTTCGAAAACTATGATCTCGAAGTAGTTCTTATTCAACACAGAGGAAAATAAACATTAGGCTTTCAGGAATAGAAGGCCAGAAAGATAAGTCCTATCAAGACTCTCGAAGAGCTTGTACCATTAAAGAACTTGAATCAATACAGAACAGTAACATATTACCATTTTTATAACGTCATGATCATTAACTTAACCGAACGTTGTGAAATCATTTATTGAAACGTTACATATTGAATTAGACGTTTTGGATATTGAATATTCAAATCAAAATGCATGTTCAGCCAAACGTTTTCAATTTGTTCATGAACGGTTGCAAACGGTTAGAGAGAATGAATCTAAGGCTATAAAAAGAAGTTGAGGCATCAGAAAAAGGGGATCGAAATTCTGAGCATTTGGACATTTTCTGAGAATTTGCAGAGTATTTTGTCTTAGAATCATGTTTCTGAAATTTA
This sequence comes from Pachysandra terminalis, assembly GCA_031762675.1. Lineage (NCBI taxonomy): Eukaryota > Viridiplantae > Streptophyta > Magnoliopsida > Buxales > Buxaceae > Pachysandra > Pachysandra terminalis. Next base: position 11,127 of record JAUPMG010096490.1, read on the forward strand.
TCAAGTTCTGTGTTGTCTTTCTAAACCATTCCTAATTAATCTTACAATTTTCCTTTCTTATATCCTTGGAAACCTTTCACTGGTATAATTTTTTCTGATTTAGGCCAGTGAAAGCAAGTATTTCGAACCTTTAATTGTTCAAACTAATTGATTAATTGACATTTTGGATCATTTACCGGTTTGTGCATCACCACTACCACTAAGGGTGTAAACGAGCCGAGCCTTGCCGAGTTTTGCCAAGCTCGGCTCGGGCTCGTAAAATCTGGACAAGGCTCGGTAAAAAATTTCGGGCTTAGGCTCGGCTCAGGGTCACGTGTTTTTTCAAGGCTCAGGCTCGGCTCGTGAAAAGCTCGGCTCGGCTCGTTGACAACCCTAACTACCCCTACTTGCACGGGAGAGGATCCTCTGTGAGCAGGAGGCTGTGAGCACCCCGTGAGCAAGACACAGGCCCCCAAGGTAAAAATACCATTTTACCCTCGATGACATCAGCTAAAAGGTGAAATGGTATTTTCACCTTGGAGGCCTGTGTCTTGCTCACGGGGTGCTCACAGGCCCCCTGCTCACAGAGGATCCCGCCCCTACTTGCACCATCCATTATATTATTTTTTTTTTATAGAATACCACCCACCATCCTTAGCGAATAGAGCCAATGAGATTACAGTCCGGGTCAACCGCTTTCGTTCGAGAAAATTAAATATGTTGTTTTGGATCGGATGCACTCGGATATGGAGCTGAACCCACTCCACGTTCCGAGAGACGTGCGTGCTGTCGCTGTGAGCAAAGAAAAAAAAATGTCGGAGTAAGGACATTTAGGTCAATAACGAATACACCTCTGAGCCTCTATATTTCTCAGAATGGTATATTATCCCTCATCTCAATCACAGCAAACGAAAAACAAAAAGAAAACTTAACATTCACAAAATACGGAGATTTTTATTTATTTTCTGTTTTCTTCTCTCATTATCGTTCTTTCAAGTCTTCCCAGAAGCAGCAAAGAAAGAAATGACGAAGCGCAATATCCTCACCGATAAACCCTGGTTCCTCGCCGTCGCTCTTGCCGGTCTTATCGCCGGTGCGCTTCTCGTCACCAGCTTCAGCCGGGCCGCCGATAGATCCTTCCTCTGCTCCCTCGCCGGCTCCTACACTCGATCCGACGCCGATGAATCAGCGTCGTTATCCCAACTTCGCGCGATCCTCCATTACGCCACGTCAAAGATAACTCCACAACAATCTCTCGGAGAGATCACCGTCTCCTTCGACGTTCTCAAAGCTGCATCTCCCTGCAA
>JAUPMG010096501.1:0-12412 GCA_031762675.1 Pachysandra terminalis
ATACTATTATATTACCCTACGATCTCTAATTATTATATATATCTATATACATACACACATACGTATATAAATACACACACACACACACACACACACATATATACAGTTTTGAATTGCTCGGGATGTTACAGAGAGAGAGGGAGAGGTAGAAACCTAAAGCTTGAGAGGAGAATTTCACATCAAGGGAGCAGCTCGAAGCATCGGCAATCGAAGAGGAGCACGTCACCGGAAGATGGAGCATGAGGAGCACACGACTACGCCAAATCAGGCGAGTAATCTCTCAATTTCTAGGGTATTTGGGCAAAACCCCAAATACCAGTTCCTATAGAACCGTTCTTCATGTTGTATATGATAATGATTAGTGATGATCATGCATTATTGTAGTATAATCAAAGAAATTAGGGTTCATAAGGTTAATCTAGCATGTTTATACTTTAAATTCTTGTATGGGTGGTTTAGAATGCTCAATAATTGCTTAAAATGTTCTTCAAGAATGTTTTTAAACTTAGTTGATGTTTTGTTTATTTGAGTTCCATTTCACACTTATATTGTTGACTTGTCTATTGACTTAACCCTGACCTAGAGTTGTTAATTCACACATGTTTGGTAATCATAAAGTAGAATGTTTTATGATTTTTATTTAGGGAAAGGATGCTCGTGATTGCATCCAATGGATTATTCGTGTGTATAGGCACACACATGGCTTCTGATGGGTGTTATCACTGGAGGTCCTACCGATTGGGATTGTTTTGCTTGTCCGATCAACTGGGCAGCAACGGATAGAGTTGTTGATGTATTATTGATCGTAGTTGGTTTGCACACTGCTAGGAAACTTATGTTGGTTTCCAATGGATTATCCGCGTGTATGGGCATGTGGAGAGTTTCCATTGGTGATTATCATTTGAGTCTCAGGTTAGTAATTTCACGCATACTAGGCTTATGTGATTGTTAAGTAAACCCGATAAGAGAAAATCGAGGGATTCCTTGCGAGGTTCTCTAAACGTTGACTATACACATGTGAATCCCCACTTAAACTAGTAAGGATTCCTTGCGAGGTTCATTAAGGTTGATTATACCTATGAGATTGCCCCCATTTAAATAAGAGTAGGTTTCTTGCGAGATCCTATACGGTTGGCTAAACCTCGAGTAGTTACACTCAAAATTCAGCAAGTTGTGGCCTTCGTACCATGGGTTAGCACTCGGAACGAAGAGAGGGACATCCAGTTGTTCCTGGGTGACCTATGTCCCGAAGTTGGTTCTTTTTGGTGAAGTTGCAAGATGAGGGTCACTTAGCAGGGAACATTCACGTAGTACATTACATTGCATACCATTCTTCCATTCCTTTGTTTGAGCACATGATGTAGAATCATTTGAATGACACATCATTTCATAGCATACTCATATCATCCATAAATCCATTCATGTTTGGTGTTCTTATTTATCAAAATTTATCTCTATTGTCATTCTTTGGTTTTGAGTTTTTATGTTCCATAGGAATGGATGACATATATGGTCTTACTGGACATTCCACGCTCACGTGACATTTTATGTTGCAGGTTGAATTAGCATGAATGACTTGAATTAGTAGCTGCTTTTCGTTTATTTCTTGTTGAACCTTACAATGATATTTTGAAGTTGATTTGGATGTAATAGGATGTAGTTTTATTAGTTCTTCGTTTGGTCTGCGTTTGTGACTCTCTTGAAGTCAATATCATGTAATAGGGTTTTTATTTAGCTTCCGCACTCTGAGTTTATTAGATGTAATCATTATTCCATTGGTTATTGGTGTCTTGTTTCGGTGATCCGCGTTCCATGGATTGGAACCCGAAGGTCGCACCTCGAGATCCGTGTCGCCCGCATAGGGATTTGTGCTACAGGTTTTCGTGTGTGACACTGAGGATAGTTCACATTAGTGAAACCTTGGATATGTTTCCGTGATGAAAAAATAAGGTGAGGGGATTGTGCTCTCTAGGTTGAACTCCCTTAGAACTATGATGCAAATATAGAATAATCCCTTATCATATTGCCATGTTTGGGGAATGAATTGACATTAGTGGGACATTCTTGGATATGAGATTACATCTAGTGTGGGACTTACACTATTCGAATGTCAAACAACATGCATATTGCATTACATGTGATTGTTGATATTGTTGTCGTTATCTTGTGTATGATGCATTTGATATAATTAATCATATAGAAGTAGGCATTGCAAAACTGTGAATATGACCATGATATCCTTAGGATACAAACCAAGTGAGATTTGGTGAGAGAATAGTCATTGATTGGTTGCTGCTGTCCAAATATCATTATTATCATGTATATTTTCCAGATTATATAAATATTACTATCATTATGTATATTTTCTTATAACTTTGGGATATGAGTAAATACCTTGTTATGAAGGTCTACTCATTCGAGTTTTCAGCTTATGTATATTTCATGACATATTTTTCAGGTAATAAAGGATGATTGATATTAAAAAGGGAGAGCTATAGGAATAAAGGGGAACACAAAGATAGAAGTTAGATAATAGGTTTATTGTATTGAGACCATAGTTTATTTTCACTTTATTTAATGGTACAGATTATGACTTTTATTTAAATATTTATTAGAATTATTATATTATCATTTCTGTTTATGTTTCTATATTGCTTTCCACTCACATTGTGTTGGGGTGAGAGTTACATTCTAACATTTTGGGTATCCCGAGAATCTCATCTAGTTTGGGATGTGACAGGTATTCCAAGAGATACCGGGACTACCACATTTAAGGGAGGTAGAATCCAGCATTAAGTTAGTGCCTTGCACTACTTTGATTTCATTGGCTACCTATCAAATGACACTAATGGAGTTGAGAGAACTCATGGAACAACTTGATGGGTTGATGAAGTTGGGATTAGGCCGAGTGTTTCACCTTGGGGAGCAATGGTTATCTTTGTAAAGAAGAAGGATGGGTCGATGCGACTTTATATCGATTATAGGCAACTAAACCGGGATACTATCAAGAAAAATTACACACCGCCTAAGATCAATGACTTATTCGATCAATTGCAAGGAGCTCAGTACTTCTCTAAGATTAATTTGAGTTCGGGCTATCACCAACTACGGATTTGAGAATGTTATGTGTAGAAGACAACATTTTAGACCAAATACGGGCACTATGAATTTGTTGTGATGCATTTTGGTTTGACGAATGCGCCGATAGCCTTTATGGACATGATGCGTAGGGATTTTAGACCATATCTAGATCAGTTCGTGGTGTTATTCGTAAATGATATTCTGATCTACTCCAAGTCGAAGAAGGAGCATGAGGAACACTTAAGATTGGCATTGAGGACACTTTAGGAACATTAGTTGTATGCCAAAGTCAGCAAGCGTAATTTCTGGAGAGACAAGGTTAGATTCTTGGGGCATGTGGTGTCCAAGCCAGGTATTTTTGTTTATCCTTCAAAAGTGGATGTTGCTTTGAGTTGGGAGAGGCCTAAGAACTCTGTAGAAATCTAGAGTTTCTTGGGTTTGACTGGTTATTATAGGAAATTTATGGAGGGGTTCTCAAAGATTTCAGCACCATTGACTAATCTGACGAAGAAGGATGCTAAAATTTGTTGGGATGATCGGTGTGAGGCAGTTTTTGGGGAATTGAAGAAGAAATTGACTTCAGCTCTGGTGTTACTGATTCTGGTCAACAGGAAGAAATTAACAGTATATACAGATGCATCTTTGTTAGGTTTGGGATATGTTAAGAGGGGAAAGTTGTAGCCTACGCATCTCGGCAACTCAGAGTTCATGAGCATAACTACCTTACTCGTGATTTGGAGTTAGCCGCGGTGGTGTTTGCCTTGAATTTATGGAAGCACTACTTACATGGGGAAGATTTCGAGATCTTCACTGATCACAAGGGTTGAAATATCTGTACACACGAAAGGAGTTGAACATAAGGCAACGAAGGTGGATGGATTTAGTGCACGATTACATGACTATATTGCAATATCATCCGGAGAAGGCTAATGTGGTTGCGGACGCCTTAAGCTGTAAGCCTCGTAGTACTTTGTCCTGTTTGATGCGAGATAAGCATATTTGTAGAAGCCTTTAGTGCCCTGGATATTATATAAGATGAGAGGAAGAATAATGAGATACTTTTTAGCCTTGTGACTAAACCTGCGTTGCTGGATCGTATTTCAGAAGGACAAAAGTCAAATCAAAACCCTCAGATTTTGGCAACAGATGAAGCAAAGTTGGATTGGGTGGTACACACAGACGGAGTGATCAGATTTATACGTCGACTCTGTGTTCCTGATGATGAGTTAGTTCAAAACGAGATTTTGGAGGAGGATTCAACATGGAGGTTCCAAAATGTATCATGATTTGAGGAGAGTATACTGGTGGTCGGGTATGAAGCGAGACATAGCTCAGATTGTGGCACGGTGTCTTACTTGTCAACAAGTTAAAGGAAAAGCATATAAAGACAGTAGGTTTTCTACAACCCTTACCTATTTTAGAATAGAAGTGGGAACATGTGACCATGGACTTCGTTGTTGGATTGCCTAAATCCAAGAATGGGTGTGACTCTATTTGGGTTATAGTGGACCGGTTGACCAAGTCGGCTCATTTCTTGCCATTACGGTTTACGACATCAAGAGATGATATGGCTCGTTGTATATTCGGGAGATAGTGAGACTACATGAGGTTCCAGCAAGCATAGTTTCTGATCGAGAGGTGAGGCTTATATCTCAATTTTGGGCGAGTTTTCAGAAGGCTTTGGGAACACAGCTTGATTTCAGTACTATCTTTCATCCTCAGACAAATGGGTAGACAAAGAGAGTTAATCAGATACTTAAGGATGTGCAGGGGGCTTCTGTACTAGACCTCAAGGGACGTTGGCGTGATCGTCTTCCATTGGTAGAATTTTCCTATAACAACAGTGTAAATGAGGTTTTCCTTTCGCTTGGGGTCGGGGGCTTAGCGATTGGTAGGACGGAATCAGAGCACATTCAAGGGGTCCTCAGGAGGCGAGAGGGGTTTTCTTATGGGATGTCAAGTGCTTTGTTATAGTGTCCCTAAACCAGAATTAGGATCAAACTGTAATTAAAAGAAAGTTTGGGGAGTGTACTAGAATTCTTTTAAAATAATATTAGACTGAATAGTAATTAAGTAGGGTAGATTGGTGATTAATAGAAACTATGGTGGAGTATGAGTAACTAAATAACTTATAAGAGCTGGAAATTTGAAGTTCACTTGGGATTAATAAGTTGGAATTAGAATTAGTCTATTTAATTAATATTATCTTCTAAAAGACTTCTAATTAAGATAGATTTGTATAGCATTGAGATTCTAATTAGGATTGGTTTTGGAGGGAAAATAGGAATGTTCCTAAATCAAATTGGAGATGACACGTTGAGTTAGGAAGGAGGAAAGAGAAGGAACGGTTATAAAGAGAGATGGTTGGGGTTGATCGTATATGACAAGAAAGAGGGAAGAGAGATTAGGGTTTTGGTTGAGAGAGAGAGAGAGAGATTGGCTGGGTCGACTAGAGGAAGAAGAAGAGAAAGGAAGAACACTAGGATCAAACGCATAATCGATAAGAAACATCTTTTGTATAATTCTTGTGGGAATCTGGTAATTTTGAATGCTTGATTTTATGTTTATTGTTGATATCATGATGTATGAATGTCCTTAAGATTGATTTAATGTCTTTACATGTTTATTGTCCTTAAGATTTCCAGATTTTGATCATGATAATGTTTTAGATTATTGATTAAACATATGTTTAATGAGTTTTTGATTGTCCATATATGAGTTCGGAGTAGTAGGAATTTATATATGATGTTTAGAGGGTGTTTACTAACTTAGAATTGGATTTTGAGACCAAAAGGAAAGAACCCAGAGAACCCAGAAACTAAGGTTATGACTGAAATCCGTACTCATCAAAACATTTATTTGAGCGGTACCCATCAAAACATTGGATTCCGGTCAAAACATTGGAATCACCGAGATCCGTACCCATCAAAACATTTTTAATAATTTATTTTATATTTTTATTCTGAATCCTCTGTTAGTTAGGAACACAACAAAACAAGTTTGCAGTCATTCCGATAAGTATTTAGGAAGTTATGACCGAAATAGCAACTGTTTGTCGAAGCTGAAATTTCCCAGAATCACTCAGTTCGGCAGGCTCTGATTTGCCAACCCTTATACCCTTGTGGGTAAGGATATATATAGAGAATAAGTAACGACCATCATGGCTCTGTTAGTCATTGTGATGGCCAGGTGCCATAGACCCTCTTTTGAGTGTGTCTGCTGAGGGGTCTAGCCCCCGAGCAGCAGGCCTCCGTCCCAGGTCTCCAATCCACCGGCCCACAATACCCTTGAGAGTACCCTCTCATGGGATCGATGTGTGACATCATGGACGTTGTTGACTAATGCCACGAGGCACAATCTTGACCGTCCATGTGCCCTTCCGATACAAGGCATCTACATTAGCCCCTGTGACCATGTCGGCATTGATAAGTGAGCACGACGACGACTACATGGTCAATCCTCCCATAGCCACGATGCAGTTCTCTCTGTGGAGAGCTCCCGCCATCAAACCCAACAAGCGCATGCTGAACCCGAGATGGCCCGTCATGATGGCGCTCTGATGGGTCCGCGCCTTTCCACGTCACAGGGATCTTTGCGATGTGACTGTTTGAAATATTCCTTCTCTTCGTAGAGACACGATATTGCTTGGGGTTCTGTAATCCATTATGACTGGATGTAGCGTTTGGTATCATTAATTGTTGGGCTTTTCTTTTCGTCAGCTATATAAACACCCTGAAGGGAAAGACAGTCGGTATCCCTATTCTTACGATCGTTTTTATACGAGCAAACCCCATTAATCCCCCCGAGATGTCGACATTGAAGAGGTGTCGTTCAGCTTTGGAAGTGATACATGGGCTTTACCGGACCAATGAGTTGGCGCTCTCTAGACTCTGTGATTAGTGGAGCCCTACCTGTGAGTACGTTAGATATTTGGGTGACCACCTGAGGGGAATCTACCCCCTGTTGTTTTCGACGTTTCCAGAAATCCCAGTCTCGTCTCATGACCTTCCTGATTGGGTGGAGTTCATTAGTTTGCTGCATGCGATTGTTGTCATTTCGCCTCATGTCAGCCTTGAGCGGTTATACGCATTTATGGGTCAGTGGGTGATCATGACCCGACATTTAGGGTTCAGTTGCCCTTGGTAGGAGGACTCTTTCTATGCCATCTATTGTGAGTTTCCAAGCGCTCACGACGCGCTGCTAAAGGAGCTACATGAACTCGAGGAAACATTGGCCCTTTGAAAACGAGACATTCTATGGTTGTTGTGCTCAAATCTCGAAATGTGTGCCTCCAAAATTGGTCATAAAGCTGGAAGTGACCTTTTTCGAGGAGGGGCGTCTTAGGTATTCGAGGACGCTTGCTAAGGTGCGGGATCGCCTTGATGAAACGAAGGAGTACTAGAAGGAGACGAAATCCCAGATTAAATTTCTCAAGGTTCGAGGAAAGCAAGATACACTTCCAAATGGCTCTCAGGTACTTCCATCCTTTAGGAGGGACCTGTTGGCCGACTGCTCAAGATTCCTCTGGCTCCTGTCACCATACACTGCCTCATTTTCTTTTTTTACTTCATTTATGTTGTCTTGTAACAGTCGTTTTGTGGCACACCACTATCCTCGGGAAGATGCCCGACTTTTGTTGGTGCGTCTGTATGTCTTCCGGTGCATTTATTGCACCCTCCTTTCTCTTTTGTTCTATTCCTCTATATATATATATGGCAGCATGTGGGATGTTTTCTTTTTCTTTTGTACGGTTTTGGCAGGGAAATACCAACCCAACGTTACTTCCAGTCTTGAAGTGCTGAGAGCGTTGCGCTATCACTTCAAGGAGGGTAATCTGAGTACCGATCGTCTCCTGAATCTTTGGCCGTAAGACATGGCCACGCATTGACGTAGGCTCTTCGTGAGCTTCCGCATATATCCGGAATTGTTTGAAGAGTTTCCGCTGCCACTTCTGGTTACTGACATGAGGGAATGCGAATTAGAGACCGCCTTAGGGCTCCGACACCCGGTCCTTCATGGGCCTCCGATAAGGAAAGGCGGGTCGAGCTTGAGGCCCTTCATTTCTTGGCGAGGGCCAAGGCAAGTCCTTCCAATCGAGATGCAGTGGATGCCCTGCCCTCTCTTTGCAGTTTCGAAGCTGGATATGAAGACTCTGGGACTATGAGAGGCACAATTTAGACGCGGTGGAGTTCCTAGAGGGTGGCATAGAAATTCTACAATCCCGTCATCGTAAGGTCTTGGAGAAGATAGAATTAGCAAATAGCTTCCTTCGACCCTATGGCGTCGATTTGTGGTTCTTCCTGTAGAAAACGTCGATCCCTTTTGTACACACCTTCTACACACCTTCTATGCACCTTACGACCATGGAATTTGTCAATAGGTCAAATCCCTTTGCATGTAATCCATTCTTTTGGATTTTAAGGACTTACAGAGATTATTGTGATATGGAAATCACAGTAGGTGAGGAGACTTGCACATAATTATATATTTTCTGGAGTTGAGGGAGTCGCTATCCCAATGTACCTATTTGATCCTATGGATTATTTATTAAAAGAGTGTTTTCTGTTGCTTGTTCATATATATGATTCCCTGAGGAGTTTACAATTGGAATTCCTTGGAGTATTATCCTTGGTCACAAATAAGTGGGGGAATTGTGCTCTCTTGGTCGAAGCCCCTTAGAACTATAATACGCACATGGAATATCTTAACTTGAGGGTAGCCCTGTATGGGGGGATGGTTCGAGAAGACATCTTGCTCAAGGAGTAATCGATCTTGTGGGGACTTATATATCAACATCCAAATAGTATAATTAATTGCATTGCATATTAGATTTATTTGTTAGATCACACGTGGTGATTATACTTGCTAGGTGCACAACATGCATTAATAATTGAACCAGCCTCATGCATTGCATATTACATCATATTGCATCTTATACATTGTTCATATCATTATTTGCATATTCATTACATATTACATGATTCACATATATCACATGATACACATTACATATCACATACATATTGATCACATCACATATTTCACTTGTCTATTTATATGGATTACCATTGCAGAGTGGCCTTGGCCCTACTTCAGTTATAAACATTGTTTGACTTGTTTACTTACTGGCTAAGTGTAGCTTACGCTTTCAAGCAAACATATTTCAGGCACATTAGAGGAGGAGGACTTGGATCATGAAGACCAAGCCGTGGACTATTGTTTTGAAGAACCTGCTAATTTTATCGAAGATGATAATTAGGATCTATATTAGGGATTTTACTCGTTTTGCTGGATTGCATGCCAAAGCTTATCACTAGCCATTGTTAGGCTATAATTTATATAGGGATTTGATTTGAAGCATGAGACTTGTATTTTACTTTCCGCTATTTTCTATTTGAACGATGCTATGAGATGAATTCTATTTTAATAAACTACTTTTCTATACTTATCTATATAAGTGTCCTTAAGTCCAAGATTTTGGCTATGTATTGTTTACCCACTCTCATCTGGATATGGGGTGAGAGTTGCAAACTAGACATGGGGACTCCATTGAGATTTATGGGTTTGGTTCATGACAGAAGTAGTGGATTGTGCTTGTATGGTAGAAAATGATATACAAGAATTTTCCATAGGATTCAAGACCTCAAGAAAGAAAAGAACAACACAAGAGTTAGAAATATTAGAAACTACCACAATTGAGAGGAATTTTAGAAGAGGCAAAGTACACTAAAATCGATGAACACTTCAAACCTCGATACTACGAACCTAAGGTGTTTCAATTCCTGAAGACATGGACATCACCAAAGAGATTGCCGATTAACAAAGAAGCCTCAGTAGAATTCATCACAAGGACAACAACAAGTCATACCTAAACTCCACTACCAACAGAATCAAAAGCTAGTGCAACAACAACAAGATCAACAAGGAAGGGTCTACACCATAGGTCAACAAAAGGATGAAGAGAACAAAGGTATTATCTGAATTCAGCAAGAGATGAAATTATTACAAAAGTATTCAAGGTAAGTATTCTCAACTTTTCCGGTTAGGGTAAACAAATTTCGAGGATGAAATTGCCTTAAGGAGGGTAGAATGTAATAACCCAAACAAAAATAATAGGGTTAATGTGCAAATAACAAAAGATTAGGGGTTAATTTAAAATTTTAGTAATTAGCTACTATGTTTGACTTTTGACTGATTGTGATTGGTGGGTTGTACCATAGGAAACTAGGTGCAGCACACACAATATAACCTCTTAAGTTATAACATGTGGCTAGGATCTTGTAGAAGTCTCTAATTATGAAATCAATGGCTAGGATCTTGCAGTAACTTAAAATATAAGATTAATGACTGAGATTTAAAATAAGGAATTAGAAACACTCTCTAAGTAGGAAGATTCAAATAAATAAGACTAAGAATAGGAGATTAAGTCAAAATAAGTAAATAGTTAGTACAAACTATAATAGTAATAAGACTAGGATTCTAGATATAAATTAATGGCTACGATCTTATTGGAGTCTTCAATCTCCAATTGATGGCTGAGATTCAAAACTAAGAATTAGAAGGAATTCTCTACTTATTAGGATAGTAAATATTCGAACTAAACTAGGATTCTAAAACATAATTAATAATAAATCAATATTAGAAAGAATCCTATATTGGCTAGGAAACTAATCTAAAGACTAAGATTAAAAGTAATCAATCTAAGGGTAGAGATTAGAGATCGTACAGTTTCTAATCTTAGAACTCCTAAGTTCCTATATAAACTCAAGACCTTAGGAGGTTGATTCATCACTTAAAGAAGAAGAAGAGGAGCAAGAGGTGTAATTCTCTACACCAACCTTCAAATCGAGGTAAGTATTCAGATCTAACTCTATTTTTGATTTAAATAGGAGTACAAGGTTACTTTCATAGTGTATGAAGTATTTTAATGGCTTTTTATTAAGTTTTCTAAGCTTGATGGTAAGACATGGTGAGCATGAATTTAATTGTGTTCTTTGATGTTTGTTTATTGGGTTTTGTGTGGAATCCAAAGTTAAGGGGAGTTACTTAACCAAGTTTCGTGATTAGAGTTGAGAAGAAGACAAAAACAGACTGAGCCGTGACGTTCAGTGGCCTCTTTGGCACGCTGAATTGCCCAGAGACCCTCTCGTTGACCTTCGCTGAAGGTACGCCGAGCCCCACATTATGATTTTTAAGTCCCTGGATTTTTCACCGAGACCTCACTCGGCACGCCGAGCGGCACAGAGGGAAAACTAAGTCCCTAGAACTGTCACCGAGACCCCACTTGGCACGTCAAAAGCACGCCGAGCCTGACCACCTGACTGAAACCCAGAATCCCTCGGCGACTACCTCGGCTCACCGAAAGGCCGCCGAAGGTACACCGAACCTAGCTCAGCGACCCCTCGGCTCGCTGAAATTCACCAATGTGGTCCGTTTTGATTGGAATTTCATGTACATGTGTATTTTGATCTCATTAGACTAATTCTAACATTAATTTTGCTCAATTATGAATATTTATTATACTCATACCCTTTTGGATTCTATGGCTATGATTACATTGGTTGACATGTGATATTTTGTTATGCTTATTACTCCATGTTTTAATTCTATCCAGCATGTTAGTTAGCTATATTACACCTTGTACACATGTTTTGAATGCTTAGCTAGTGGGCACAATCTCACTTGCACATCATAATGCCTTATGACCATGGCTTTGGTTTATAGGTTGACCATTTGCAAGTAAGTCCATACTTCTGGATTTTTAAGGTTATTATAGATGTTGTTATGATATGGAAATCATAATAGGTGAGGAGATTGCATATATTTCTGGAGTTGAGGGACTGATCATCCCAATAGACCTATCTTGATTCTTGTCTTGTGAGACGAATGTCTATCTTGTTGGATGGATGACAGAGTGAAATTCCGTTAGTAGATTTGTTTATATATGACTCACAAGGAACATTTCACATTGGTGAAGTCTTGGGATGTTTCCCTATGATCAGAAATAAAGTGAGGAAATTGGGACCTCTAGATCGAAAATCCTAGAAACTATGATGTGCACATGGAATAATCCCCTTGTCACGCCCCAAATCCAAGATATAGTATCTCGAGTGATATGAACTCCACCAATAATTGTGATGAAACCCGATAACAATGATGGTTTGGAACCCCAAGAACGTGTAGACAAGATCTGTTGAGCCTTGACCTGTCACCTAAAATGATGAAAACCAAGACTACGAAGGATTGAAACGCCGCACCAAGAAACCTAAGAAACCCTCAAGAATCAAGATGATAAGTTTGGTTGTCTGAACGCCACAAGATTAACTTGATA
>JAUPMG010096512.1:0-12412 GCA_031762675.1 Pachysandra terminalis
CATTTGTTTTTATTTCAAAGTTAAATGCTTCTAGTAATGAGGAACAAAGAGTATTTACAATGAACACAAGCAAACAATTGAAATCTTGAGTGGGGAGAGATGAGCCTGGAGAAGAACAGCATCCACAAGCATCGTAGCATTTGGCCATATCCTAAGAGAAACATCACCAAAACTGCATCATCATCACATGACTCACCAATTAACAACAGTTAGTATTTTTTGGGAGGAGGTGTAATGACGCTCACCTCATTCTTGCTTTTGGGGGTGTCCGCATCACATGACTCCCCATTCCCTTTCCAATTCATCTGAATCATTCCCTTTGCATTCACTACCAAGATCTACAAGTCAAATTAGTAGCAACATAGAATAAATCGGTGAATATTATATCACATCAGACCTTATATCATCAATGTCAATGAGCACTATAACACGGTACTGATCCTAATTAACTCAAGACAAGCTTTAAAATTCATTTTCCATTTAGTGGTTCTGATTTTTATGATAGCATCATCCCACTTCAATTTTTAAATGGATATATAGTTTCAACACCCAAAAAAGAATGCCCGAAAAGGAAGAAAAGAATAATAAAAGTGCAAACCAAAATAAAAAAGAAAAATCATCTTGGCTTTGCACTTCTATAACTCTTGAGTTGAGATTTACTAATTTTATTTTTTAGAAACAATCAAAAATCAATCTTGCTCTAGAATGCCTGAAAAAGAAGAAAAGAATAATAAAAGGGCCAAGCCAAGTTATGTTCAGCTTATATTCATACTTTTTGATCAACAAATTTAGCTTACTATGATGTAGAGAATAATTTCTATGACTTAAACTTTCCTTGCCCTTTGATTGCAGAAAATAGAGCTTTCATTGAAGATGTTTGTGATGTTGAAAATATAAAATCACCAAAGAGAGAGATGTGAGGATGAGTTACCAGGCCCTTGGTATTTACTGAGACCCTTGTATTGTGAAAACAACTTGTGGTTTATGAGAAGGTGATGGACTGAGTAATATGTGAAGCAGGAAAAACCAACACATCGGCACAAATTAAATATTAAGGAAGCAATGCATTCAACCATTAATTTGAAGGCCAAAGATAATACATCGTAGTATATCAACCATTATACACTCAAATAACTAACAATAATAAAATAAAATACATACCAAAATACAAAGATACTAATAGCTAATATCTAGGAAAAAAGAAGAAGAAGAAGAAGAAAGAAACACAACATAAAGGAGATAGTGTTATATAAAACATAAAAACAAACCCACCAAAGACAAGACTCAACTAATATGATGGTCCATCGTATTATAGATAAGTCTCTATAATGACAATTTCTCTAACCAGGATATCACTATCTATGATAGCATCATCCCACTTCATTTTCCATTTAATGGTTCTGACTTTTATGATAGCATCATCCGACTTCATTTTTTAAATGGATTTATAGTTTCAACACCTGATGAGCATGTACTGCTGATAACAATTAGCACAGATTATATTATGATTTAAGCATTGTTATATCTTTTAATATTGAGAGAAGAAAAAGATTATACAAATTAGTCAAATGAGTAAAACTATCTGAACCAAACAATATTCATGGAAACATTTGTGAAGTAATCTAAACCAAAACTAGACCAAGTGTACTACATTATGATGGTTGGATTGAAGCACGGAATTTTTCATAGAGAAGCAAAGTCAAAGAATGAAACAGAGAAAAAGATGTAGAGAACAGAAACAAATACACAACTTGATAAGATAGAGAATACCACAGAAGTATCAGTCGTAACATCACCAAACTATTTGGTCACTTAAACAATATTCCATTATGATAGACAATTCACATATCACTACGCAAAGATTGAAGATGCACATAACACAAGGCAATCAGTCACTAAACACATCACATCACAAATGCACACTTAATGAGGGCAACCAATACTTATGCAATAATTAGATAATGAAAGATAAACACACAAAAAGTTGCAATGCACATGAATGTCATGATGCATAATGCTCAAACGCAGACAAAGAATGAAGATGATAAAATGAATACCCTACAGAGTTATTAGGATTTAGCCTAACCATAAAATCACATCAAGAAAACCTACACTTATCACTTGGTCACTAAGGACCTCACACAAGACATAAATAATTAACACTTTAGGCATACCCATAATACTAATGTCTCAAGCATGCTCATATTACACCTACACCACTCATCATACACTATACTTACACAGTGCAATTATCCACAATTTGATATTGTTATTTCCATACACTCACGCCCTTGTTTTCCCGTAACATGCATTATTTACACTATGTTTAATTTCACACTTAGTTCATATCAATATAAATTTTAATCACTACAATAAGTAAATATTTTATTCACTTATGTTTTCATCACTTATTCTTTTATTTGTATACCTGCCTAATTCCTCTTTGTTTTCAAGGAATTCGATTCAATGCATTTGCAACTGCATTGTCTCATATTTACGAAAAATAATTTGTTCTAGTATCATAGTTAATTTTATAGTCATATCAATCAACCGATTTATGTCTTTGATTATCATGTCTTTTAAAGACAAGGTAATCCAATATACTAATCATAGTTTCATCCTTATAACGCACTTTCAAACCTTTCCGAAGTAGTGGTACCCATACTCCAAAGCGTCTATCTAGCATTATCGATAAAGATATACATCAATGCAACCCTACTCAAGAATGAGCAGTTAGCACATAATAATTAGCACGAAGCTTATAATTTTATAAGTAATTTCCTATTCCAACATGTCTCTAAGTTTAAAGTTTGATAGTTCTACATAAGTATACTTACACGTATTACATGTAAGCTTAGAAGGCACGCCACTCCAAAATAATTATATAATGTCAAACAATTGCAAGAAGCACTCGGCACACAATTCAAAGCATTTTACAAGGAGCACGCACAGTAGAACAATCACAACATTCGCAAAATTCAGTAAACCAATCAAGTTATATTCACTACAAAATCTCATGTGATTCCTAAGTTTACTTGTCTCTATGTTTCTTCCTAGCTTTATGTCACGAACTAAACCATAAATTTAGAATTCCCAAATTTAGTTGTGACCTTCACTCCATGTCGCTATGGAGGTAGATCAACAAACATAAGCGGAATACTAAATAGTTCTATTAAGATATAAGTAACTATTAGAGATATGCTAATCTAGCAAGATTACACGAAGTAAAATCTACTTTTAAGCTATACCAAGTGTTCTACCAGAGTACGCTACCCAAACCGAGTCTTCTCATATCGCGACTAGCTCCTGAACCGGAAATATTAAACAACATCCATAAGTTGGAAGCCCGGAGGAGTAAACCTTCGATAAGGAGTATTAACTCTAGTACTTGAGAAATGTGCAGACGTGTACAATTGTGAAATAAGAATAACATATGCAAGTGGTATACAGTTGTGGCATAGAATAATAATAAGTTCTCTCCCATACTCATAGAGTATTACTCAATGGTCTGTGATCATACAGGTACATGCATAGATTTTAAAGTATGAGAATTAGGCCAAGTGTTTCATACAAGTGGCTCTGACAATAATATCAACACAGATATGCAATACGAGAGAAACATTATGTGGTCTAAGATGTGAAATATCGTATGATCCCACGTGATCTCGATCTCTATCCGGGGTATCCCAGCAACCTCAATGCACCCCAAGATGTCCCAGCATCCTGAATGCATCCCCCGTGTGAACGGACTAAGGGATAGGACCATTCTCTGGGCACCGCATAGTTTTCAACCTGGGAGGCTCAATTTCCCCTTTTATTTTTTATCATGGGCCATTCAACCAAGACTTGCAGCCACCTGCGGTATCCCTCAGGGATTCATACATCTTCACAACCTAACAGAAGGTTAAATATATGTGGTCTCACTGACTCCCATGCTTACACCAACGTGCGGATCCTTGGGATAGCATACCATCTTCCAAGCTTACACCAACGTGCAGATCCTTGGGCAAATTTCATTCGTCAAGACTGACAAGGTTCCCTATGTGGGTTCGCTCTCAGCTTGGATCTGATCATAGGGTCCTCTCTTAGGACTAAATGGTTATCAAGTCACATCCCAGATGCCAGTCTAACCCATGTTGTCATGAAGGGTGTTAGACCTGACTATCACTGCCGGAAAGTCCATATGCATTGTTCAATTCAAATCCTTTATTTAATGCTACAATCAAGATATCATAGGCATATATTCAAACATTCAATCATATGGGCACAATCCCATAAACTAATTTACTAAGAAAGACAAAGCGCATAACCTAACTTACTAATCAATACGGAACATATAAACTAACTTACAAAATATAAAACACATAAACTAATTTACTAAGAATACATATACAAACTATAGATCTAATTCTACCTACTTACTTCTCTACATGCTGTTAATAGAAAACTAAATGTAATACAATCCTACAATTAAAGAATAAGGCAGGTTGGGCACACTGGCACCAACTCCTCATCAACACTATCCATTTGGATTCATCTACGTGATCCAATTTATCATATAAACACAAAAGAGGCATCTAAGTGCCAACCCAATCTCATATCCATAGAATAATTATCAAAGGCATCTCATCATGCCTAAACTCACAATTTAGTAAGTAAGAAAAGCATCATAACATCCATTTACATCTCAACACGTGTATTATGATGGTACTAAACTAATAGAAGGGTTTGGGGGCCATGCTTACTCATTTCCCTGAAATCTTCTGTTGCTTGGCCAAACTAAGAAATCTAGATTTCCGGGTTGAGTGGTCGAATTTTACACGAGCAGTCTAACTGACCGGGAAATAGGCTAAATGCGTGTAACTAGTCAAGATACACGCGCTCCCGTTGGAATCACTCCATTTGGACCAGTGGAGTGGTTCGGCGGGGTCTTCGCCGCGCCTAAATGGGTTAAAGTGTGCCAAGTGAGGTAGCACTTTAGGGTTCGGTCCAAAAGAGTCTCGATATACGAGAAGTCAACTTGGTTTGGTCACTTAGATATTTCGGTGACCTCTTAGGATCGCCTAAGGTGTTTCGGAAACCTCTTCGATGTGCCTAAATTTCCTTCAACGACCATTCCTGAGAGCCATATTTGGTCTCTGAGATTCGGCGACCTCTTTGGCACCCCCAAGTTAAGGAAAGGGCCATTGAGGCTGAAATTTCACTGGAAGGTTGGTTTTACTCCCAGGAAGGTTCAACTAAGGTCGAAATCCATGTTCATTTAGTCTATAATGGAGACTTGGGGTTTTCTCCCTTTTTCTCTCCACCTAGGGTTGGGTTTTCCACATGCATGGTCAAACAAGATGGTCTGGAGTTTAGGGTTCCACATACATCAATTAAAATGGTCTAAATCCCAAGGAGAAGGTGGTTATGAGGCAAACAACCCTTCTCCTAGGTCAAAATACTAAAACACAACTAAATAACACATTCAAGGGAGGTTACTCAACTTGGGGTGTTGCCGGAGTAGGTCGAGGTTGATTCGTAGCGCATCCGGGATTTCGCTGCTCTCCATTTGATCCAAAACCTGAAGAGAAAGAAGAAGAAAATGTGTTTTATGAGCTAAGTGTTGTATTTATAGACAAGCTGTGAATAGTGCCAGCACTAAGGGCAAAACGGGGTTTCCGATTCTACATTTTCCGACTGGTCACCTATGCAGGCTCTGTTAGAGGGATTTTGTTGGTGAATCTGAAGTGGGTTTCAAAAATCAGTGGGTGTGATTAATTAACTTATTAACTTAATTAAATCTTAATTAATCTGTAATTTTTCAGCTGGCCATTTTGATTGGCTACCTAAATTAATTTAATTTCTTGATTAACCTAACTTTCTAAGGTCAGGGATCTAACGGTTGTCAACATAGTCTACTTGTTGACTTAATTAAATTATTTTAAATTAAAATTTAATTACTAATCCAACTAAATTGAGGATAAAGGTTCAGGTCCTTACATCCTAACCCCTTAAAAGAATTTCGTCCTCAAAATATCTCTAAGGAATTCTAAGGTTAAAACGAGGGTTTATATGGATGTATACGACAGGAAAATCATACTACTAACATAAAACTAAAAGAACTTAGAGAAACTAGTTTCTTACAAAATAAGGGCCAACAATTGCCCAACTTCAAAAACTCAAACACTAAGGACAAAAGTCTGATACGTTCAAGGAAACGAAATTGACCGAGAGTGGAGGTGCTATACAGCCATAAAGACGAGACAAACAAAGGGCACAGCTATCGCTGTCCCGCTGGAGGGGGTGGTGGAGGCATGCTTGCTATAGACGTGGCATCAGCAACTCGCTCGTAGCCGAATGTTTCCTGTAGGAAACAGAGGGTGGCATCTACCGATCTCTGCAATCTGGACATCTGCCTCCTTGTCCGGCGGTGCTTCTCAACTACCACAGCTCTCGTCCTCAAGTGTGCTCGATAATTCTCTCTCTCCAGGGCAGCAAGTCTGGCCTCGATCGATAGTCCGCGTCTGGGGACATAGTCTGGTCTAGGTGAGGCGGAGGTGGATGCTCGATGTGGCTGATAAGCCTACTCCTGTGGCGACTCATGCTCGATCTCCTGCTGCTGTGGCTGCTCCTATGGTTGCTACCGCTACTGTGGAAGCTCATGGGCATATCGAGGGAGCTTCAGTAAGGAGAGTTTTGTGAAGGTGAAAGACCTCTCGAGCTGAACCTTGTCGGGCTGGCTTGTCTGGATACCGCACTCCTTGGCCGCAGCGCACATTAAGCAAGGAAAGGGTAAGTCACCCATTCGGGTGAACCAGTAGTACCTGATGATGTGGCCGATCACCAGGGAAGGTAGGCAGACACGCTATTCCGTGACCACCATCGACAGTACACGAACCATGAACAGAGTGAGCTCGCTAGTGTTGCCGGTGCGGGGTTACACACAGCGGAGAAAGATGGCGTGCAAGATGCGATAGGCAAGGAGAAGTTTGGTGGCAGAGAGTGCATTGCTATTTTTCCAAGCGGCATTGTAGCCACACAGAATGGTAGTCACCTCAGGCCGATCAGAAAAATGGAGGTCTGGAATGGTGCTAAGTGCGTTGTTCATGGGAACGCGCATCGGAGAGGAAACCATCTGGAAGTTGAGGACTCGAGTCCCCCTCGGTGTGGCGAAGGTAATGGAAAAGGTCCTTAGGTATGGTACTGAGATGTACCCGTACATATCCCTAGTGAGGGTCTCGTACGCCTGACCGCCCCAAGTCAGGATAGACTCCCATCCAATTGCACGCAGGATGGCAGGGACACCGCATGACTCTACATGTAAGGCAACGGTGGATCTCTCTATCATCAAGTCCATGCAGGTGAACTCAAAGACAGCCGCCTGGGGTTTTGGTTCGGGTTTGGATGGAGATTCAATATCTTCCATCTCGTATGGGTCGGGTGAGGGTTCTCGTCTAGAGGTGGATCCTCTAGTGGATTTGGACTTCTTGGACGTGCCCTTACCTTTTTGAGTTCTAGGCATGTTGATGTTATGGTTTGGAGAAGAGGAAAGATCTAGGCTTTGAGGTTGTGAGAGACTTTTCAACAATAAGGAAAAACAAGAGAGGGAAAGGATTACCATAATTGGATTTGAGCTTTGAGGAGCTTAAATCACCAAGGAAAGAAGTTGAAAGTTATGGGAGGAAGGAGCCAAAGGAAGTAGCAATGAGAACATAATGAAAACCCAAAACAAAATAAGCTAAATAAGTTCGGCTAGGGCTTCGGCCCGATGTTCGGCGAGCCAAACTGTCCACCGAACAGGTTGCCAAAGCTAACCTGGGGTCCAATTTGAGAAATTTCAAAACACATATGTTATCATAATTTTATAAGCTATTTCATGACATCAAATCTCTCCAAACATGAAAACCTTAGGGAAAATTAAATTGGGTGTGGTTCCTAGTTCGAGTCAGTTATGAATAGTGCCTGACCAGACACAAACCCGATAACTAATTAATTACAAAAATAATAATAATATAAAGGTAGTTGGTGAAATATAAATAATTTATAATTATTAACCTTCACATTTAAATATAAAAGTCCAATTTCTGTAAATTGTCAAATTCCTTAGCCTAATGCATTTGCAACTACATTGGCCTTAAAATTTGAAAATTCATCAGCATTGGCGTTCTAAGTAATTTTACGTTAAATCATACGACAATCATAAGCCTTGGATCATCACATCCTAGTGGACATGAGAATCCAACACTTAGCAGAGACTTCACCTCAGTAGCCGTTGGTTTAGAATCCTCAGGAATAGAGGCTAGTTTTCCTTGATCGTTCATCCGAAGTACTTGCTAAGGTGCACAATCAACAATCATATGTTCCTCACTACTTACCTGAAATCCTATGTTAAGTCCTAAACTAGTTACTTAAGTCATAGAAGAACTTATGCTCTGATACCATCTTTGTCACGAACAAAACCAGAAATTTAGAACTTTCGGATTTAGTTGCGACCTTCACCCCATATCGCTATGGAGGTGGATCAACAAACATAAGTGGAAGACTAAATAGTTCTAGTAAGATATAAGTAACTATTAGAGATATGCTAATCTAGCAAGATTACAATAAGTAAAATCTACTTCTAAGTTTTACCAAGTGTTCTACCAGAGTACGCTACCCAAACCGAGTCTTCTCATATCGCGACTAGCTCCTGAACCGGAAATATTAAACAACATCCATAAGTTGGAAGCTCGGAGGACTAAACCTTCGATGAAGGGTATTCACTCATGTTCCAGTACTTAAGAAAAGTACAGACGTGTACAATTGGGAAATAAGCTTAATATGTGCAAGAGGTGTACAGTTGTGGCATACAATAATAATAAGTCATCTCCCATCCTCACGGGATATTACTCAGTGGTTTATGATCCTACAGCTACATGCATAGATTTTAAAGTATAAGAATTATGCCAAGTGTTTCATACAAGTGCCTCTGACAATAATATCAACACAGATCTGCAATGCGAGAGATATGTTACACTGTCTAAGATGTGAAATATCGTATGATCCTACGAGATCTCGTTCTCTATCCGAGGTGTCCCAGCAACCTCAATGTACCCTAGGATATCCCAGCAACCTGAATGCAGCTCCCGTGTGAACGGACTACGGGATAGGACCATTCTATGGGCACCACATAGTTTTAAGGGTTTTCAACCTATAAGGCTCAATTCCCCATTTTAATTTTAATCACAGGCCATTCAACCAAGACTTGCAACCACCTGCGGTATCCCTCAGGGATTCATACATCTTCACAGCCCAACAGAAGGTATATATATGTGGTCTCACTGACTCCTAAGCTTACACCAACGTGCGGATCCTTGGGACAACATACCATCTTCCAAGCTTACACCTATGTGCAGATGCTTGGGCAAATATCATTCGTCAAGATTGACGAGGTTCCCTATGTGGGTTCGCTCTCAGATTGGGTCCGATCATGGGTCCTCTCTTAGGACTAAATGGTTATCAAATCACATCCCAGATGTCAGTCTAACCCATGGTGTCATGACGGGTGTTAGACTTGGCTATCACAGTCGGAAAGTCCATATCCATTGTTCAATTCAAATCCTTTATTTAATGCAACGACCAAGATTTCATAGGAATATATTCAAACAGTTAATCATATGGGTACAATCCCATAAACTAATTTACTAAGAAAGACAAAGCGCATAACCTAACTTACTAATCAATACGGAACATATAAACTAACTAACAAAAAATATATAACTCATAACCTAATTTATTAAGAACACATATACATACTATAGATCTAATTCTACCTACTTACTTCCCTACATACTGCTAACAGAAAAATAAATGTAATACTATCCTACAATTAAAGAATAAGGCTGGTTGGGCACACCGGCACCAATTCCTCATCAACACTATCCATTTGGATTCATCCACGTGATCCAATTTATCATATCAACATGTGAGAGGCATCCGAGTGCCAAACCAATCTCATATCCATAGAATAATCATCAAGGGCATCTCATCATGCCTAAACTCACAATTTAGTAAGTAAAGCATCATAACATCCATTTACATATCAACACGTGCATTATGATAGTACTAAGCTAATAGAAGGGTTTGGGGGCCATGCTCACTCATTTCCCCAAAATCTTCTATTGCTTGGCCAAACTAAGAAATCTAGATTTCCTGATTGAGGGGTCGAATTTTACACGAGAGGTCTAACTGACCTGGAAAAAGGTTAAACACGTGTAACTAGTCAAGATACACACACTCCCGCTGGAATCACTCCATTTGGACCAGTGGAGTGGTTCAGCGGGGTCTTCGATGACCTTTCGACGCGCCTAAATGGGTTAAAGTGTGCCAAGTGAGGTGGCACTTTGGGGTTTGGTCCAAAAGAGTCTCGATAGACGAGAAGTCAACTAGGTTTGGTCACTTATATATTTCGGAGACCTCTTAGGCTTGCCTAAGGTGTTTCGGCGACCTCTTCAGTGTGCCTAAATTTCCTTAGGTGACCATTCCCGAGAGCCATATTTGGCCTCTGAGATTCGGCGACCTCTTCGGCGCGCCGAAGAGAACGCCGAATCTAGGGAAAGGGCCATTGGGGCTGAAATTTCACTGGAAGGTTGGTTTTACTCCCAAGAAGGTTCGACTAAGGTCGAAATCCATGTTCATTTAGTCTATAATGGAGACTTGGGGTTTTCCCCCTTTTTCTCTCCACCTAGGGTTTGGTTTTTCTACATGCATGATCAAACAAGATGGTCTGGTGTTTAGGGTTCCACATACATCAATAAAATGGTCTAAATCCCAAGGAGAAGGTGGTTATGAGGCAAACAACCCTTCTCCTAAGTCAAAATACTAAAACACAACTAAATAATACATTCAAGGGAGGTTACTCAACTTGGGGTGTTGCCAGAGTAGGTCGTGGTTGATTCGCAGCGCATCTGGGACTTCGCTGCTCTCCATTTGCTCCAAAACCCGAAGAGAAAGAAGAAGAAAAGAAGAAAATGTGTTTTATGAGCTAAGTGCTCTATTTATAGACAAGCTGTGAATAGTGCAAGCACTAAGGGCAAAATGGGGTTTTCGGTTCTACATTTTCCGACTGGTCACCTATGCAGGCTCTGTTAGAGGGATTTTGTTGGTGAGTCTAAAGTGGCACTCAGAAATCAGTGGGTGTGAATAATTAACTTATTAACTTAATTAAATCTTAATTAATCTGTAATTTTTCAGCTGGCCATTTTGATTGGCTACCTAAATTAATTTAATTTCCTGATTAACCTAACTTTCTAAGGTCAGGGATCTGATGGTTGTCAACCTAGTCTACTTCTGGAATTAATTAAATTATTTTAAATTAAAATTTAATTACTAATCCAACTAAATTGAGGATAAAGATTCAGGTCCTTACATCCTAGCCCCCAGAAAAGAATTTTGTCCCCAAAATTTCTCTAAGGAGTTCAAAGGTTAAAACTAGGGCTTATATGGATGTATACGGCTGGAAAATCGTACTACCAACATAAAACTAAAAGCATTTAGAGAAACTAGTTTCTTACAAAATATGGGCCAACTGTTGCCCAACATAAAAAATGCAAACACTAAGGACAGAAATCTGATACATTCAAGGAAACAAAATCGACCAGGAGTGGAGGTGCTATACAGCCATAAAGACAAGACAAATAAAGGGCACAGCAATCGCCGTCTCGCTAGAGGGGGTGGTGGAGGCATGCCCGCTATAGGTGTGGCATCAGCAACTTGCTCGCAGCCGAAGGTTTCTTCCAGGAAACGGAGGGTGGCATCTACCGATCTCTGCAATCTGGACATCTGCCTCCGAGTCCGGCGGTGCTCCTCAGCTACCACAACTCTTGTCCTCAAGTGTGCTCGCCTTGATCGATTGTCCGCGTCTGGGGACATAGTCTGGTTCAGGTACAGCGGAGGTGGATGCTCGATGCGGCTGATCACCCTGCTCCTGTGGCGGCTCATGCTCGGTCTCCTAAGGCTGTTGTTCCTGCTACTGTGGCTGCTCCTATGGTTGCTGCCACTGCTGTGAAAGCTCATGGGCATATCGAGGGAGCTTCATCAAGGAGAGGTTTCTGAAGGTGAAAGACCTCTCGAGCGAGACCTTGTTGGGCTGGCTTGGCTAGATACCCCACTCCTTGGCCGCAGCACACATTAGGCAAAGAAAGGGTAAGTCACCCTTCCGCGTGAGCCGGTAGTTAGATGTGGCCAATCACCAGGGAAGTAGGAAGACACGTTGTTCCGTGACCCCATCGATAATACACGAGCCATGAACGGAGTGAGCTCGCTAGTGTTGCCGGTGCGGGGGTACACACAGCGGAGAAAGATGGCGTGCAAGATGCGATAGGCGGGGAGAAGTTTGGTGGCAGAGAGTGCATTGCTATTTTTTCATGCGGCATTGTAGCCACACAGAATG